>JAQQAE010000357.1:0-35142 GCA_029823295.1 Pseudamia nigra
GCCACACTGATAGACTCCTACCCAAAAAGACTGAGTGCTGTAATAAAAGCCAAAGGTGCTGCAACAAAGTATTAGTTTAAGGGTGTGCATATTTATGCAACCAGGATGGATGGATGGATGGGTTATTTTAAGTTTTTTTTGTTTTTCCCCTTTAAAGGCTTCAGTTTGTTTTTCAATCGCAATGTACAGGTTATAGGTCACGTTAAAGGTGGAAAAAGTTGTGAAATCCACTTTCCTCTCTCCCTCCTTCTCTTCTCTCTCCATCCTCCTTGTCTCTTTGTATCTTTCACCTCTCTAGTCACCTCTCATTGTATTATTTTCTATCTTGCAAAACTGTGATACTATCTTGCGTCTTCCCTGTAGTTTTGTGCTTCCTCCCTTAGGTCTCTAGGTCTCTAGGTCACCTGATGTCCTTGCTGTGTGTTTGCTGGTTCTGGACCGGTCTAGTATCTGTGGACGTCACCCAGTATCTGTGTTGTTGTTCTATCTCTACTCTTCTTTTGGTCTCTCCTCTGTCCACTAACCCCAACCGGTCGAGGCAGATGGCCGCCTACCCTGAGCCGCTGGTTCTGCTGGAGGTTTTTCTCTTCTGTTAAAAGAAGTTTTTCCTCCACCCCTGTCACCTTTGTCTTGCTCTCGGTGGTTCTGTTGGGTTTACTCTGTGTATAGTCATGAGGTCTTGGCCTTGAATTGTGAAGCGCCTAAAGATAATCTTCGATTATGATTGGCGCTACACAAACAAAATTGAATTGAATTGAATTGATAATGTTCACTTTATTGATTCCTACATTTCACCCATTCTATGCTCCACAGTGGGCTGCCATTGGCAGTGACTGGGGACCAAGTTAAGATGTAACTCAGTGCCTGGGTCAGGGGCACTGATGAGTATACAGTACAACACACACACACATATAGTCAAACACAGTGGATGGAGAGGGCAACTGGAGCGCCTGGAGGAAACCCATGCAGACACAGGGTGAACACACAAACGCCACACATGTTCTCAGAACTCAAATCCTTCTTGCTGTGAGGCACAAGTGCTAACACTTGCACAGCAGTGCTTCTTTTTAATTTCTTTTTACTCATTTTCTCGATTACTTTGTTTATTTTATGTTCCTTCCGTAGATAATTTAGTTTGCAAGGGTGGGGGGTTGTGACGCGTGGGTCACAATTGGTGGTTTCTTATGTGTCCAGCTTCAGCTTCTTGTTGTTTCTGGAGGCCATCATGTTTTTTTTTGTAGGAAAGCGTTTGTTTTTTTTTGTTTCTCAAACAAATGTTTGGGTCTGAAAACAGGTTTTGATTTTTAGTTCTATAATACTTTACTTATTTTTTTATTTAAAATCTACAAAGGTTTGAATTTTGAGAGTGTTTAAGTAGGAGAGAAATGTGAGAAAATGTTAATGCCCGTCTGAGAATCGTGTATAAAGTGTGTGGTGAGGGGTTTTACAGCCTTAAAACAAATACGGTGGTGCCCCGGTTAACAAATCTACTTCACAGATTTTGCCTATTGTGGGTTATTTTTAGAACATAACCCCGGTGATAAACGAGGGACCACTGTACATCAGATTAAAAAAGTAAAAATATACTGTAAAATGCTGTTATATGGATTTTTGAGTTTGGATCCCAAGGAGACAGCAAAGATAAAAGAAAACGAAATAAAACAGCTTAAGTGGGATATTTAGGATGGTTTCCAATAAACAGACAGTGGACATGAGCTTCACAGGGCTGTATAAGAAGACATAGAGAGCAATTTGATACAAGTGTAAGACTAATTATCTACCTGTGTTTTAATTACAGATTAGCAGCTGCGGTTGAGTTTGTGACCGCGGTAAGAAAGTGTTTTTGCAGTGGCTGTCCCATGGGATCAGGCCTGGCTTGGTGCCCTCACTATGGGTCACAGATGCTTGTGGGTCAGCGTGATGAAGGTGCCTGATTATGACACGGTGCTCTTTCACATCATACTCAATGCTGCTTGCTCAGCCGGTGGCTGTAGTAAATGCACATTTACAGCCCAGTGCCTAATCCTTAGAGATGAAAATATTTTGGTACGGCTTGTTACGTCGTATTAGTGTAAAATAGAATATAGTGGCACCAATATTTGCACTTGGTAATGTTGCATTTTAGGTTGACAACTAGTACTAAAACCAAGGTGACTTTTCTGACTGTGCAGTGATTACCTTTACAACTTATTACCTTTACATGCACTTGAGTGATTTATTTAATAAATGTACTTCTGAAAGTAGTTGCTTTTCAGATTACTTCTTACTCTTACTTGGCTACATATTGCATAAAAAGTAAACCTCTACTCAGTGACATTTGTAAACAGCTCAGTGCGGAGAGTCAAAGTAAAACTGTCACAAAATGTGTTTTATCCATATGATGGGGAATTGTATTACGCACTGACACTTTGTCAACCCAAAACAGCAGACATGAATAAAGTAAGTCATAAAATCAGAAAAATATAATCGAAACAAATAACAAAACATAGCAAAACAAGCAAACAAAAACAAAAAGTGAACAAAACTAATAAAATTACAAAAAACTGAACAAAACAAGCAACAAAATGAGCAAAAATTAACATAATAATCAGATAACAAAAATGAACAATATATCCAGTACCATTGGACAACAAGCAACAAAATGAGGAATAATTATCTAAATAATCAAATAAATACTCATCACATCATATGTTTAATTGTATTTTATCTGCCTGGTTCTGGATCTGTCACTGTATTCAAAATTAATGTGGACTTTATGGTATTATTATGTAAATAATATGTTCAAATGCAATATATAAGGTTGTAATAAATTATACATTTTGACATTAGTCACTTCTTGAGTAATTTTTCCCAGATGTGTTTGTTTACTTACTCAAGCACAGTACTTATTTTTTGAGTACATCTACTTCTCCTCCAGTCATTACTGTATAATTATAAAGTAACAATACTTTTACTTGAGTATAGTTTCTGTTTCTCACACTGGTTATAAATAAACATAAAAGAAGGAAAGGATGAATTAAATCAATAAAAATACAGTGGAACCTCAGGTTATGAATGCATCTACACACAAATTTTTCGGGTTACAAAGAAGACATCGGCCAAAACTTTGTACCGTCTCGCGAAAAAAATCGGGTTATTAATGAGATAGTTCCTGTTGGGAAGGGCTGAATGGAAACGTCCACGTGAACTTTGCGCTGTATATTTTTTTGCCTTTTTTCACCTAAAATACTGCTTCGATTTGTGTTTTTCATCACGGGACTTAAGAAGAATGTTAGTGGTGACAAGAAAACCTGTAATATGATGTCGATGCACGTGAAATGTCATTCCTTTTCAGATAATTAACATAACTTCCTTTTCAAATAATAATAATGAATGAACGTGCATGTATGGGTGTGTAATACATACTTTAAATTGGAGTTTTCGTGGGTCTTGGAATGGATTGATTGGTTTTCATGTATTCCTATAAGAAAACCAGTCCCGTCTTACGAATTTTCGCTACACGAACGTGACGCCAGAACGGTTTAAATTTGTAATCCGAGGTTCCACTGTAGATCAAAATGAACAAAATAATCAAAAAATAAACATAAAAGAATGAATTAAATCAAGAAAAATTAACCAAAATGCACTGTCAGTAAATTGTCAGTGGCCCAATAAAATAAGGTACTGGAACTTAAGTTGGAGAAAAGCAGATCTAAAACATACTACAACCTAGAGACTCTATACAGCTTTTTACCCATAATGATGCTGAGACAAAAACAAATAGTGGCTATGTTTCCATGTGCATTAATTTTCTCCCTTTTTCTGAAATAAACCAGTCAATATCCTGTCCGATATCCGATAACTGTTATAATATTCTGTAGTAGCAGAACTGTGGACTTTCCTTTGGAATGTGTAACTGTACCAGAGACAATTTTTGTGCCTACCAGCACTGACATGAAACTGTTAATGAGACAAATCTTACAAATATATATTAACAAGAGTAATACTAGCATGATATCCCACATGTCAATGCTCCACCTGGAAAAGACCTATTTCAGAATGTCCAACCAGAATGTGCTGTTTGCATGCCACCTGCCATATTTTGAAACTAGGGCATTAATAGTATGCACGTAAACATAGTCAGTGTGAACCATCCCGATGTTCCTGTACTGTTGTACGTAGGGAAGGACGGGGACAGTTGTGACACGTTTTTACCACTATCCTTAGTAAATCCAAATCCATTTATGTGAAAGAGCCAGTTTGCTGTTTTATAAAAATTAGTGTGTCCATGGAGCAACATAAAGTATGTACGTGGAATATGAAATATGTGCAGACTGCAAAATGGATTTAATACAAATGTCTCACTGTTCCAACTGTTCTGGTGATAAAAGGCAGTTGTAACATATATAAAGTGTACACAACTGACAATTCACTTCTTTTTAAAATCTAGTTTATTATTTTTTTTTATTTGACTTTCCTTAACCAGATTAAAACCTCACTGAGATTACATACCTTTTTTCAATAAATCATTGAATATTTGTTGAGATGTTTTGTCTCATCAACCAAACAACTCCAGCCGTTCTGCAACTTAATGTTTCAGTCAGCGAGTCTGGAGTAAAGTCCAAGTCTTTCAAAGGTAACCTAACATGTAATTCATCACAGAAATGCCTTACCTATTGCAAGTGATATTTCAAATTTGACAGTTATTTCAAAGTTACAAACACCCCGAGTCGTTTAAAATGATCCAGGGCTGTTTTTTTATTGTCCGTACCTAAACTCCGTACTGAACTGGGTGGAAAAAAGCCTTTATATATAGTACATGTATGCTGCTCCCTCTGATTAGAATCAATGATAATATGATTTGAAATTAAAGGTGCTGGTCTCATTAAACACATTAACTCTTTGAGCTCACAGAGTTAAGAATGTGTACTTCAATTTTTTTTTAATTATTCATATTTTTGAGGGCTACAGGTGTGTATAATTTTTTTTAACTTGCTTTTTCTTACTTATGAATACTTTATTTTCATTTTTTAAAATGTACTGCTCAGAACATGAACCCTTAGGGCTCATGCAGTTAAGGGTTAAAAAGACCTTAAATGAGTTGGAGACAAAAACATGTAGCTGTAAATATTTGGCCTAATTCTATTCACTTCGCACTCTGGACCTGTGTGAAAGTTTGGATTGTTCTGTGTTTGTGTGTGACAAACAATCTCAATGAGTCATTTCCTAGAAAAATGTAGGATCAATAAAAATAAAATGACAATAAATATGATTCTTTGAAAGAATTCAACACAGCAAATCTTTATCCACCTCAAATTATTTGAAAGATCTACAGTATTGTTTAAACACTACAGAACAAGATGTGCAATATCCAGTATAGACTATTTAAATTTGTAACGTGAATGAAACTAACTGGATCGCGGACAGTTGGAACAGAACATTACTTCCATCTAGCCTTATTTTTACTTTGGTAAACCAGACTGACTCAGAGTCGGGCACCGCATAGTCATTTCTATTTCTATAGTTCGCTAAATAGTTATTCTAATAGCACTAGTTTGGTTTCTTCTACATTTGAGCACAGGACAGAATAAAAAAAATGCACGTGATCCAAAAGTGAATATTTTACCTATAAAATACTGTAGCTGCTTTTTTACAAGGATAAAGACAACTGAGCATGTGCAGAGTGAGTGTTATCTGTTTAACTTATTTCTCCACAGTGTTCCAACTATCCTCTGTTTCAGCTGTCCCTGGTCTCCCCTACTTTTTTCTCTCAAACTGCTCTTTAAAATGTTGCTTTTTTCTTGCTACTACTGTGTTTATCACCATGTTTGTCCTGTGTGAAGCTTTAGGTACGTTTTTATTGACTTTGTTTTCAAAGATGAAGGACACAGTTTTGTAAAACATTGAATTAAGCATTTAATCCCATTACTTTTCATTATTTCTCTGGGAAGGCAAATAAGAATAAATAAAAGGAAAAATCAGCTTAGCATAGTGAGGAGGGAGACTTGTTGCTTATTCCAGCACAGAGACAGTGCCATTTTACTGCTGGCAGATAGTATATTAAATACAAATTTGAAAAAAAGACAAGAAAATTATGTGACAACAACAACAATCATGACCTTCTGCTGTTTCTGACCTGGGAAAAATTCCTTTTTTGCAGATTATGGAAATCCCATTTGCTTAGCTTTTTTTGATTCTAGTCGGAAATGACTTTATAAATGACTAATTTAGTTTTTAATCACTATTCTGATATACAATATTTTATCACACTTTAAAGAGCCTCCCAAATTTTTCACGTATTTTCTGTGGAGCTCATATCTTATTAACCCTTTCATGCATGAATTATTTAAAAAATAATGATATGACATTTTCAGCCTTGTGGTATTTTCGAACAATCTTTAATTTTTATGTACTGTACATCATGTCAGTTTGGTGAAATACAATCATACTTACAGTATGCTGTAGTTACTATCTAATAATGAATCTAAAAACAAAATTATGACTAAACCATGCAATTTGTACAATATTTTTTATTATACAGGTATATATAAGACCAAATAGTGATTTATATTGCAAATATTGTGGCTATAATTTGTGTGAATTACTATAAAAAGTAGAGAAACTCAGTAACAATAGTGCTTGTGCTTTTTTTGTTGCATTTGTTTATTTTTTAAAGCATTTTCTTGACACTGAGTCTTATTTTTTCATTTTGCTTCTTTCTGGATCTAATTTGATTCATTTACTTGATAATGTTGTTATTTCTTCTCCTTTTTGTTCCTTTCTTTGGAATGTCTTGATCCCTTTGCTCATTTTGCTTATTTTTGTTCGTATATTGCTGATTTTTCCTCTGATTTTGTTCACTTTTATTCACGATCCTTACTACTTTGCACCTTATGCTTCTTATGTTGCTCCTTTTCCCCGCTGATTATTTTGTTGATTTTAAGTCCAGATACCCACTGACTTGTTGCTTTGCTCCTTGCCTTAATTTTGTAATTACTGTTAATGCCATGTCATTATTGTCAATTTCACACCATGCGTGAAAGGGTTAAAAAGGAACAAAAACTCCTCATATCCAAAAAATAAAAATTGACCAGATCCGGGAAAACCTATCCACACTCCTTCCCACCAACATCATGGCAGAGGTGGACAGATTTGTACACGCTGCCCAAGAAACACAACACAATAAGAGCAAAGAAAGACAGAAGAATTTTGGATACTATGACCTGGATGACTGAGAATCTTCACAGACAAAACTCCTCATAGTTCCTGTGTCCACTGTCGAATACACACAGACATGAGCTGTATCATGTCTATGAGTCAGTGTTTCTGAACATACGAGTAAACACAGCTCTCTCTTTATTGAATTATTGAATTAACCATCGGTATCTGTCGCTTGAAACTATCACCTGTGTGTAAGAACTAGTGCCATTCAAAGCTATTAGAGGGGACAAATGTGTTGGTGCGCCTCTCCTCAGGTCAGGACATGATTAAAAATTAATTGAAGGCCAAGTTTCCACTGCAAGTATTTCCAGGAGGCTTGTTTTAATGAAACCCTTTTTGTCATGATTATTAAATGTGTGTCATAGAGAGGCTGCTTGTGCCTGTTTATAGCACAGAGACAGTGATTCTGTTACAAGAAATAATTAGAAAATTAATATATTAAAATTACACACACAGATATTTATCCACTGGACCCTGAGCTTGTTCAGTTCACCTAGCACCGATTTATTATCCTGGGCGGTTTATTTCAAACGTCTGAACTTATAAAAACTACATGTACTCTTTTCCACATTGTAACTGTTGTTTCTTATTATGAAATAAAATTAAAGTAGGAACTTCATTTTAATACACATGGCAGCAGATCTAATCCTCTGTATGCAGAGGATGTGAAATAATTGAAAATTTGCCTCATATTTTTGGGATTCTGCTAAACTGCAAATGTGTTGTGAAAAGATTAAAAAAGAAATAAGAGTAATGCTTAATTGTGGTGGAGCCTTTGAACCACAGCAGATCATTTCCCAAGAGTAGGGTCAGGGAATACTAACGGTATGCCCAGAGGTGCTGGGTTTTTGGCCAGAAAAACAATTACGGTTCAGACTGAAGGATGAGAACTGTATGGAAAATATAACTGAGAGCACATGGACATGTTTAACCTGTCAATATAACATGTCCACTTTCCTCATACTAAACTTACCAGTGTAACATGTGAGATGTAGGGTCATGGAAAGTGTTTAAATAAATGTTAATAATAACAACAACAACAACAACAACAATAATAATAATACTACTACTACTAATAATAATAATAATAATGGGTCAGATTTATATAGTGCTTTTATGGACACACAAAGACACTTTCCATTGATTCCATTATTCATTCACCCCACATTCACACACTGATGGTGATAAACTATATCTGTAGGTACAGCTGCCCCAGGGCAGACTAACAGAAATGTGGCTGCCAATCTGCGCCAACGGCCTCTCCGACCACCACCAAACATTCATTCATTCACATTCATACAAAGCAAGGTGGGTGAAGTGTCTTGCCCAAGGACACAACGACAATGACTAGGACAGAGCAGGGTTCACAGTTAAAAACCAAAGTAGAGATGGAGGTAACACTTAAGTCAGTTGTCTTCTCTTGTCCTATCAAAATGATTGATATTCTATGGCACATATTCTACTTTAACCTCTTAAACTCCAAATTTCGGGGACTCTGGGCAACTGGGGGATGACTCTGGGGCAATTCCACAACAAAATGCACAAAACACTGCACTAATCAAATAAAAGTATAGTCATATTAGAAATCAAATTAAACAGGAGACACTCAGCTACAAGCACATATAAGTAATATTTATACACATCAAACACAACTCCAACAGCAAATATCAAAATCCGACAAAAAAGGCTAAGGCTTAAGGGGTTAAAGCTTTGAACACTAGAAGCACTATCATCTCTAGTCCACAAAAATGTCCACTGTCATTGTATTAAATCAATCTCTTTACAAAATAATGTCTCAACTTATAAAAGGAGTTCGTATAATCACCAGCTGTGCTTTAGTTCCTGGTTTATTTCAACAGTAGGTGCTTTACACGGCTGTCAGTACGAATCAGTCTAAAATGACGGTGAAAAATAACATTAGAAATCTATTTGTTTGTTCTGTTTTCCATTGTAAACTGTTATAAATGGCATGTCCCTCAGATCACATACAAACAAACACTGTTGCCTACGAGCTTAGAATGCTTAAATGTTGACAGCAAAAATCATTTCATGCAGGAAAGATGCATCAGAATAAATCATTTATGAGGAATGACACCCATTTATATTTGGTGGTGACTGCACGAGCGACACTCTGGAACATCTGCACAAGCTTGATGCAGACAGTCCCCCGAGCAGAGCCTGACATCATGAGTTTAACCCTCAAAGACCTACACGGCTGCCCACGGCATAGGCCAAAAACTTTCAAATTTGCTGTTATTTATTTGAAAAATCATCAAGAAACTTTTCTTTTTCCACAATGTAAATGATAGGTTGTTGCTTTAACTATTCAACCTTATGATGTTAACTTGTAGAATATGCATGAAGTGCAAAATAAATATGAGAGAGTCAGACACCCCAAAAACTCTTCTGCCTAAGTCTATAAAGATTAGTAAATACAAAAAAAGAGAAGGAAAAAAGAGAGAAAGGAAAAAGCAGCAGTAAATGTCCTCCAAGTTGATAAACTGGATGGCCTGATATAGTCTGAACATCTTCTAACACTTCCTGTACTAAAAAAAACATCTATTTTTATTAAATTATCTCAGAGAGAGTAATTTTATGAACTTTTTAAAAGTAATTTTTATAGAAGATTCTCTTATAAAAAGTGGTAATTTATTCCACTGAAAAGTCGCTCTATACAGAACAGTCCTAGACATTGCACAAGTTCTCACTTCAGGTGTGACTACCTTATTAAGTGTGACTTGCCTGATGATCTAACTATATCTATCTGAAATTTAATACACTTTTAAAAACAGACACATTGGCAAGCTCATTGTGCTAATTTGAAAAAGAAAACCCAAACAAAAAAAGCAAATAAATTACGCAAAAGTCTGTCTCAACTTTCAACCAAGATAGAGGCTTATGGACAGTATTCATTGTAGATCAGGGAGAACGATGCAGAGCAAGACGTGCAGCTTTATTTTGTATGAGCTGAAGTTTTTGTAAATCTTTTTCACATGCACTCACCCACAGTAATGAACAGTAATCACTGTGAGATAAGTTTACATGGGGGTAAATTGGCTGTGAAAGGTATTCATGCCTATAATTTTGATTTGACTTTATATGGACTATATTTAACATTGTAAAGTATAAAACAACCCAGTTTAAGGAAACTGGAGGACTTCAGTATGATATATATAAAACCAGACTGCATGGGGAAATTTGACCTAGCAGCTGTTCCAGTGTTAAAAAGTAAACTTCAGTGAGTTTGTGTGGGCAAATGACAGTGTGCTTGAGTCACTGAATGATTGTTTGAAGGAAAGTACCAGGCAGACGGTGAAAGTGTGCTACTGGCAGCAGATGTGCCGGTGTGCAAGACCAGTTTTTACGTTACGCAGAATCTGAGCTTTGTGGAAATGGATGTATACGTTGGGAAATTAATGAGCCTGGGTGCAATTGTCTCTGAATGTGCTCTGCAAATTACCGTGTGGATATCTGTGTGTGTGAATGCATGCTTAGGGTCCATTCCCCACTGCCTGCGCCTGACAGGGTGTCCTTGCCGAGTCAACAAGACTAATCTGCGCTCTGGCCTTGCACTGGGGGGGGAGTGTTTACAAGACTGGAGCGCACATCAGGGTGGAGGACACACATATGCACACATACACATGCACACACAAATCTTGAAATATTTGCCCACACAGTCTCTTGTTTTTAGCGCTTACACACATGCGATGCACACCTCAGTGGTGGCCAAAGTCTACAGTTCCTCTGGGACGCCACCAATAAACATTACATCTTTCTTTGGGAAATGCTGTTAACACACACATATTCAACTGGAGAGAAAATCAATACACACCAAGAAGGCTGAGCATCTCGGCAGCCGTGGACAACACCGTCTCACACACTATGCCGTCAGAATATGACAGTGACGCTTCCTGATTGTCCTTGTATTAGTCGCCATATCGAGGGGCATTCAGGGTTTTTATGTGTTATTTTGAAAGATTCACGACAGCGGGTAAGTCAAACTTACTCACACATGTCATGCTACAACTTGTTTGCTGCTTCATACAAAATTCTATTGACATGATTTACTCTGATTTAAGGATTTTTGCATAATGAAGTTTGTTGCTTGGGTTTGTTTCTCTTTAGTGTAATTTCCTAAATTGTGGCAGTGAACTGTAAAGTATTGCAGTTTAATAAAAGAAGAAACATCTTCAGAGTAAAAAGACGATTTTTTTGATTAGTTATTTATTATTACGCAAAACGCCTATTCCAAAAAAAGTTGGGATCTAAATGAAATGTAAATAAATACAGAATGCAATGATTGAAAAATCTCAAAAACCCATATTCAATTCCCAATAGAACATCAATAATCTGATATATGTACATGGAAAGTACTGGCTTATTTTGAATTTGATGGCAGTGACTCATCTCAAAAAAGTTGGAACAGGGGCAACAAAAGGCTGATCATTCCATTTTAAAAAAAATTGATCTTTTTAATATTGCAGTATATACTGTTTTTTAATACTGTGCAGACCTTTTATGTGTCACAGTTGTATTATTAGAAATTTTATCATATTTTACACTTTTCATCAAACAAACTGCACTTTCAACTGCACAGTGGCTTGCTTCCTGCTATTATACCATAAGTTATAACATGGCTATGGTAAATACTTGATTTTGGTTAGTTTATGGTGGCGTTGTGTTATTTCAGACAAACAGAAAATTGCTATCCTACATACATTTTCAACAATGAATATAGCAAAACATTTCATTTAGTGGAAGAAATAAAAATAATTTTCAATTCTTAAATTATGGATGTCTTCAGTACATTTGTTTCCCCAGACCTGTTCGACATGTAGGCGCACTTGCATTCTAAGGTAAAATCTAAAACATACAGAAGCGCAAAGTAACAAAGAAAAAAGTAGGTGTGTGGAGAAGTGTAGAGAGGATGGATGGGGAGGATGTACAGCAGGTGTATGAGGACATACACACACGTAGACTAAAAAAAGATATGGAAGTCCTGCATTAGCCCCACTTTGCTTCCATACGCTCAGTGCTTACCTCTGTTCCCTCCCGCTCCATCAATCACACTCAAAGAAGCACCGCACTAAATAGACTAGGATGTCCCACAATCTCTCTTGCTTTCCCTGTTTTTTTTTCCCTCTACAGGCCAACATCTCTCCTTCATTCCTCATACTTCTGTTGCTTATCAACCTTCAACTTCTTGCATGCTCTATTTCCTTTTTTTCCCCCTCCCTCTTTTCACTCTTCCCCTTCTTGCAGTAGAGGAATTGCTCTGGTGCCAATTATTTCAACAACTGCAAAATTTGAAAGACTCCAGCCAAAAATGGCCAAACTGCATCAATCCTTTCTTGCACAGTCCATTGATTGATGTCAGGAGCAGGTCACCACATGTCTAGACGTAGAAAATGTGCTTTAAGCTGTCCTAGCTGTCAATAACGCACCACAAAATACCAGACTGGACATTCAATTTGATTCACGGAGATAATTTGCATCAGTGACATTAGTCAAATTGGATTTTTTCTTTGCTGCAGATAGTGTCATTGAAGTAGTTTGACATAAAGAATTAACCTGCTTTCCCCTGAAGCATGACAGCACATGTGTGTTTTTGTGTTGTGCATACATGTATATGCATCAGTGCATATGATTAAACTCCACAAGAGAAGCCAGAGGCTCTGCTGGCCAGCTTTGCCCAGGAAGAGCTGTGTTTACATAATGTGTTCTGAATACTGGAGGGTCCGGCCAGGCCATTCTGTCAGCCCGTGTAGAGGTACAGGGCATGGTCTAATGGGACAGATAATGGTGAGGCTGATATGCACAGGCAGCATGTTTGTAGGGTCAGAACAAAGGAAAAAGTGGGAGAAGAGAAGGAAGTGGGAATCAAAGAAGAAAGACGAGCATACCTCCTCGACTCTCACTGTCTGCTGGCTTCACCTGGATAGGTCTGTTCATCTGTGATGGAGAGAAAAAGAGAATCAAAATGAGGAAAGCCAGACAAATAAGAGAAATATAGAACAGAAGCAAGCGAAGGACAAAGGAACTACGCATTTAGTGTACAAATGTGATGGCATATGGTTTTACCCCTCCTACTGTTTTCACAAAAACTTTTTTTAGAATCACTCAGCCAAATTGCTAGTAAAGTGTATTGAAAATCTCCAAAGCTGTAGCACTTATAGCCATTGGGGGAATAGCTGGTTGGGAATATGGGTTGGAAACATTATTTGATCTGAGATGAAAGGAGAGAGAAGGGCTGGAAAGGGGAATAAGCAGAGGGATGAGTGGAGAGATAGAACGATGGATGGAGGGAGGATAGAAGAGAGGTAACTCTGGTTCAGCAGAGCTACAATGACTGCTGTCTGAAATCCATGTATGCTGTAGCAAGTTGCCTATGTGGATCTGGTCTCACTATATTGTTGATGATGTATACACTAGCAAAACATTCACTCACGCACAAATGGAGCAAAATCAACACATAGACATAAACAGTTTGTGTGAGTTTCCAAACTCTTAAGCCTCACTACAAAATGCTCCTGTGCAGTTTCGTCTTAGTCTCACGTACAGGCTTGTGCCTACAAGTGCACACGCACACACTCACACACATACAATGTCTGTCCCCCAGTGAGACCTTTCCACAGTGTGTCCGCCGAGGCCCTCCTTTCATTTCACTCCTGCCTGTCAAGCCTTCCCTCTCCGCTTCACCACCCTGCTAAACGCTCGCCGCCAATCAATTTTTAATAATGCCAATCGCCACGCTGCCAGGAGGAAAGGAGGAGAGGAGAGGAGAGAAGAGAAGAGGAGGTAAAAGGTCAAGGTTCTGTGTGATGCAGCATCAGTGTTTTGTTAAATGTCATTAAATCTTCTATTCTGAGTTTGCTGATACAGTCATCGTCATAATGAATCTGCAAGCTTTCAGATGATCTAACTAAGGGCTAAACCTTCGAATAGGAGGACACAGTGTCACGATGCAAACACAATTAATGCTTGGACCTTCGCCCCTTTTTGACTGCTTTTCTTGTTCCTAATATTAAATCACATCATTCTCCATAACACTTATTCAAAATGGAGTTACCCATTCCTTGCGCTCCCTTGTCTCCTCCCTGTCTTTGACAGCCAAGAGAACCCTACTAATGTTTTTAATGTGGTGTGATGCATTATTTATCAGAGTGGCTGTTGATATGGAAAAAGGACGAGAGGGGATAAAGAAAATGAGGAATGGAAAAGGGGGAGTTAAAATGTGTTAAAAAAAAAGTAAAAGAGAGAATGAAGGACTTGAATAAAAAAGGAGATCAGAGGAGCGTATGAAATCAAACAGGGTGAAAGATGAGAAAATAATTGAAAACTGTAAAAAATATGTTTGAAATAAAAGATAAAAAGGAAGAGGAGAGACGGGGAGGAAAGGGGACAGAAGGGGAGATGAGGACATAGATCAGAGTATAGGACAAGGTTAGCCCAGTGCTCCCAGGGGCCCTATAAGTCTGCATACATATGAGCGCTTTACCGTGACCCATACAAATAGTCTGGCCTCAGCCTGACCTAATTGTGTTCCCCCTCCACTGGTTTTATATGCAAGCTTCAGTCTTATCCTGCACATTATGTGTAAGAGCACTGACGCCATGAGTTATGTTTGATTTTTCAGTTTTTAATTTCCCTCTGCACTGACTTCTTGTTTAAACTAGTCAGTTAATTTCTAAACTTCTGAAAGTTCTGTTTGAATTGATCATTTCTACTTGAGCACCAACATGTTTAACATCTCCTCATAAATTTTTAGGTACAGTTCAAAAATATTGTTAAGTGGTTAAACCATTATTTTCTTTTGTCACTGAAAGCTGAGTGGAGTTTCATAGGCTCCCTATCAGAGGTTTCCATTATCCCAGCCCCATAAACTGCTTCAAGGTCAGTTTTATCATCCTGCTCATAATAGGGTGAGTTAGCACCAGCCCACTGGACAACCGATCCCAAAACAGTTGTTAAAACCAGACGCTGACTAGCACGGATAGCTCCCCGAGGATGTCTGCAGTGGTGTTAACCAAAGGCAGATGGCAGCATTGAGCAGCGGAACCCATGTAACACACAGACAATACAGTAAACTCTTTTTAGCCTTATGCCAATATGAGAAAAAGTACCATCTACATTTACACAAAAAGGCACTGATAAACAGACATGGAGACAAGCACAAAGACACGTGTATGCAGACACAAAAAGCTTAGCCTACATGAATAAACATACACACCTTTTAGATATACACAAACATGCAAAATCACAAACAAGGCGATGCATCCGTCCATGCATACTTGCATGCATGGATACAACAGGATACATAGCAGCACGCATACAATGGATATGTAAATTTATCCTTGTGAGTCCACATGCGCAGTAAATTGGCTCATCTCTCAGCATGCACGCCTAATACCTTGTACGTAGAGTGCCTTTCTCCTTAGCCTTGTAAATGTGGAGGTCTATTCAGCCACGCGTACGCCTTTAAAAACACTAGTGAGTGCACATGGATCGACACACATACACACACAGGCTAAGCTCCATTGTTGCTGAAAGTCCACCTCAGCAGCCTTGTGTTAGAGTGGCCTTGGTGTACCACATGATCGACAGCTCAAAAAGAACGGCAGCTACACAAATGCATGGGCAGGCACACATACACACATTCTACACTCCTCTGTTGATTATGTAACTCAATGACAGCGCTCTGCCTCAGTGCTGCCATAGATTCCCTGCTAACTAGAAGCTGAGGGAATACATGGCCTGCATGCAGTCTGTGCTGAACCAAACTGGTGAGTCATTCTTCTGAATCAGTCTCTTACGGCCTGAATGCCTAGCGAGGCCCACAAGATTAGCTCAAAATAGTGTGGGCCTATAGTTTGCTGTATTGGATTCCACCTTGAAATGGGACAAAATTGATGTGAGTTTTGCTGCTTACTGTATTGATTTCGCTGCGTGCAAACCGCAGAAATGAAGTTACAAAAACAATGTTACGATGACAACTCTATGGAATTTCTATCTAGTGAATTTCTCTATAGTGCCTTGTTATGTCAAATGTGCTTCCAATACAGTTTAATACAAGTTGCTCAAGACAGAGTAAGTGCCAGTGTACACCCACAGAGTAATAGATGCACACACAGCTACAGTAATGCACAACTCACAAGGACACAAGAGTACACAGCCACTCTCCCATCATTGTCTGTGAAAAAGAATATTGAAAGTATGCCTTACAAAACCTGGTAGAGGAGGTAGGATTTTCTCATTTTCACCTCCGTCTAGCAGATGTGTTTTTGAGAGAGAGGGAGAGTGGAGCAGTGCAGGCCAGGTCATTTCATTATCACAGTGAGAAAGCACTCCATGAAACTCTCCCAGGGAAGCAAGGAAGGCTGTCTTCATAATATTCCTCTTCTACTATTGTCAAAACGTGCTCTATTTTACATTCTGCAGCTGAGGGGCGTTTTTTCTTTCACATTCCAAAAGCTTTCGTTCTGCCTCTTTCCCCTTTTAATGCTGAGGTGTTTTGGATTTTGAGCTGTTCTCTTCATGCATATGCTTCTTTTCCTTAAGTGCACTGTATATGCCACACTTCCAGATGTTTGATTCGAGGAGCAACACTAGTGGGACGTGATGTAACCCAACGCCTGCATTCAAACTGTCAAATGAACCACTGGCACTCAGACTGGACCTGCTCTCTGAAGTATCTCGGCACACACAACACTTATCTTGGGATGGAAACATGCCAGTGGAAACATTAGCTGAACAAATATGGTTATAACCCTGAGATGCTTTTGGGAAACTGGGCTCATGTACAAAGTAACAAAAAACCTTGGTAGCAAGATTGGCTGAAAAAACTGAAAATGTCTAACAGGTATGTAGTACATTTCACAAGTGGTCACAAAAAGGGCAGCCTATTTTAAAAGTATTGATTTACATTAACTCACCAAGGCATTACACCTCCATACAATACCCCATGTTTCCATCGATGCTCCAACTGTACATATAAAATTTAAATTTTATTGACTTCTGCAACCTCTAGACTCAAAGAAGTACAGTATTTTACAAGGGCAGCTCACGCACCACCGTTACCAGTGCAGTGAGAAGTGCTGTAACGTGACTAATGGAACTGGATTCAGTTACTTTTCCCAAAGCACCGCGTATGCTCATCAGGAGGAAAATGAGGTCAGTTAGGCTGCTTTCACACCTGTTAGTCTGTTGTTATAATGTTGCAATTCTCAACTAGTTCGGTCCACATTCACACCAGCGTTTTTGCAAACGAACCAACCACTATGAATGTTATATATCCCCCCGCTCGTGTGGCGGCGCTGTTTACAAAATACTGTGTTTTGAGTGACGTAAGTGAGAGCTGATTGGCACAGCATTTGTGGAGGGAAAAATCCAGCGGACGAAAATATCGGATTTATGCTTTATTTCCGAATAATGAATGGTACTATTTTACTCGTTTTAGTGGCGATTTATTATTATCATCATTTGTTTGCGCAAAATGCACAAATACTGCTGTTGATCCAGCATGGAAATTGTATTCGGGTCGAAAACACTGTGCGCTTCTTTTTGACACGGACAAGACTGACGTAGAGAAGTTTACTAGCCTATTGAAATGTACGTCACAGCTTGCTACGGAAGCCTCCGTAGACCAAAAAGTGCTATATTACAGACAGCTGGACAGAATCGAGTCCGTTATCTCAACCAATAAGTCACTTTGCAAACACAGTGGATAAGGTTCTTGTGTCCTGTGTAATGGTAAAGGGTCATGTCCTATTCAATATCCAGTGGGACTGAATAGGACATGAGTGCACTTGCTGTGGTTGCCCATATGTGAGTGACAAAATGTATTTGAGTCAATACCATATAGAGATGACACATTTTTGTGTGTGTCAGGGTTTTGAAATCTATTTTGTTTTGCTGGGGAGATATAGAAACAGTAAGAACTGTTTTATTACAACATACTTCAACGAAAGCAGTGGTGTAGTTGTAGTTTTATCTGCTGAGAGCAGCTAGTAAAAATATTCAATGAGTTAAACACAGCTAAAGATCTCATTTATCTTCATGTAGCTGCAAACATTTATATTTTTCCAAACAGTACGGTGGGTCAGAGTTAGTATTTCATGGCTTTGGCAGTGTGACTTCAGCTAAAAATGCAGATAATCTAGACTTTCTGAGTTCTTTTTCTTTTGTTTGTAAGTGAAAAAATATGGGGCAAAGTAGGTCTTCTTCAATTTAATTTAATCCTGTAATTTTGAAGTGATTCTGAATTTTCCGTAGATATAATGTGAGGAAAAAAGATGTCCAATGATTCTTGTGAGCAATCTCGAACATTTGCAAGCTGATCAACTGTGACCCCGTGTTATTATTCCAAAACAAGTAACAAAGCAAACTAAGATATTTCAATTTTATTTAGCTCAGCAATGGGCAAGAACTGTATAATCAGTATGTGGACATTTGTCAGAAAAGAAAATGTTGCCAACATAACACAGCTGCTATATGGAGGCTCCAGCCAGTAAAATAACCAGACTGTTATAGGAGACTGATTCTCTGCTAGGAAAGAACTTTAAGGTTCTTCTGCAACAGTGCTGCTAAAGGCTTGAAAGTTGATGAATGGTTAAATCTCACTTGGGTTCCCATCAGGTTTTTATCTCTTCTAATGTCTACACATCTCTGAGAGTATTTTCTCTTGCCTTCTCTTTCCTTCCTTCATCCTGACATATGGCCAAACAGTAAACCAATCTTTTGAAGGTAAAGTGAAACATATTGTGAAGAGATCAATGTCTGTGTGTGAGGGTAAGACGAGTATAAAGCAAAACATCCTAACGTCCCATCTTTCCTTGTATTACATTCCCTCTTTGTGTATCCCGTCTCATCTTTGTAGACAAACAGAGATGGCATGATCTGTTTCATGTCAGATCAAGGATAAGACCAGTATTTTTTGACAACGGGATGACCTGGCACATTTGTTCTGGGCTTGGATTGAGTGGCATCCTGCAGTCTTGCTGGGTGGGCAGGGGCAAAATAAATACTAAAAAAGCATCCAGATGAATAATGAATTGGCACAGACTGTTCTTCTGTTGGCTGTTACACCGCAGTATTGAGGTGGCTAGTAAAACAACAATGTGGCTGCACTGTGCATTATAGTAAATGAGACATTGGCCTCATTTATCAATATTCCCTTCTGTTCAAAATATTGCAAGATGATAACGTACGGCACCAAAATTTGACCTAAAACACATATATAATACATGTGCATGCAAAATGCATGTAAAGACTTATTTCACTCTCAGTTGCTGCTGAAACAGCTTTGATGTCAAACATTTTAAAGATTTGTGCATGACTAAGGCTGAGAGATGAAACATTTCCTAACCCACACACATCCTCATAGTTTCACTTTAATTGTGACTGACACATTTGAATGCAGAGGTAGTCCATTCAGTATCTCAAATTGTCTTAAAATAATTCAGATTCAATTTGAAAGTTCCCTCCCCAACCTTAAAATCCTGCTTGGAGCAACTGCGTGAATGAAAAATGCAGTCATTGCCTTTCAGCCTGTTTCTATATGCTGCTCCTCGCTCTGTGGTGCTGCTGTCCCAGTAGTGTCTACTGAGATCACTACGTCTCCACAAAGGCAGATGAAAGCGAAACACACAGAGATCACAAAAGGAGGCAAGCCTTTCTGTCCAGCCCTCTGATCATTGCTGATTCCATCATCAACATGGCTTTTGCACGCTGTTCAAGCATTCACAAAAACATGACAACGGAGAATGACCGGCACACAGGACACACACATCCCAATCAGATTCATCCTTTACCCTTTGTCTATACTTGACCTTGGAAACATAGTGCATGACCACATACTTACATGTTGCAGGATTAAGATCCCACATGGATTTGAGAAGCAGATATTTTAGCTTGTGTTGTACACATTCATCCTGCTTTTACTTCTTAACTGAAGACCAAACATGCTGGCTATTATCGTAAAATATTTGTTCAAACTTTTTAAAGACCTGTTGTTGAAAACTAGTTACAAAACACAGACATTTTAAAAGCTGCAAGTTATCACACCCCCCACTCCTCCTCCACTCCTTTCTCTTTTGCCTGCAGTTGGTTTGAGAACAGCAATGCTTTTCTCACATCCATTGTTTGATCCATTTCACACCAGCCCACCTCTTCTTTATCTCCTCCTGTTTTCTCCGTCTTTCACTGGCACATAGCCTGAATGCTTGCGGTAGTGGGATGGCTTTCAAGCAGTTTTGAATGAGAGGTTAAAATGCAAAGTAGTGCGTTCTGTTTTCCTTTCTATTATTGTTCCACGTCTTATTATTTTCCTCATTCCTCCTCATCCTCCATCTGAATTTACTGCATAAATGAGTGTAAGTGTGTAAACTATTTTTTCACAGTAAGTTACTGCACATGACAATGTTTTCCCTATTTCTCTCTACCTTCTCAGTGCTCTACCTGGATATAAAACAATTCAATAAGAGCATACAGGGCTTGTGAACACTTTAATAGTGTTAAAGTGTTCATAATATGGCCTTTACTCTTTCTCACATTAGCACACTGACAAAAATCTACATGAAGAAATGCCAAACATTTGACAGTTTTATTTAGTTGTATTTGACAGAAAACATCACAACTGACTGTAAAAATCTTTTGTAAGCCCTAAACAAAGATTGATTATCACACAACAGCTTGATCCATCACAGAACGAGCCATTGCTAATAGAGCGTAGTGCCGGGGTAAGAAGTAAATAGGCTGCGTTACACACATACGCACCAACAGCAACAACCCCTTGCGATAGTTACATAATTAGACGTACAGCACCTTGGCAATCAACAGCTCTGATGTTGCCATGGGGACTATAGCGTTGACTATAAAAAGAAAGGATCTATATGTGGAGGCGGTTGAGGGCGGAGGTGTGGAGCGAGGCATGTGAAAGAAAGAAAGAAAGAAGACACTGGGAATGAAAAAGTGTGAGAAAATTGGCGCTAGTGAAGTGAAGGTGTTGCTGAGGGGCTGAGTAGCTCTCAGTTTGTGTTCATGTGTGCGTTTGTGCACACAGTGCCCCTGCATGTGTGCAATCAGATATGTTCAAAGTAAGTTCATTATGTGGACGTGTGTCTGAGTCTATGTATGAACACTCCGGTGTATGTAAGCTTGTAAGGGAGGGAAAAAATGACAAGGACAAAATGTGATAGAGCTAGTTAGTAACAGAGAGAAAGAGAGAGAAGAAAGACAAAGCTAACTAGAGAAAGTGTAGAGGACAATTTTCAACCTCTCTCTCCCGCTCCCTGTAAGCTTACTGCATTGCCTGGGCTTTGCAGCATATAGTGAAGATTAGGCCAGACGAGAAAGCCATAAATTCTACTTTTCTCTTTCCAGAGGTGAACATAAATCATGGCTGGTAGTGGCGTGCCATCACTGGGTTTTTGCTTTTCACTTATCTAATGAATAAAAAAAGAAAAACAAGTTCAAAAGCTGTCATATTCCGAACAGGGCGGACCGCTCTCAGTTCCACCCCCCCCACACACACACAACTTTTGTCCTCTTCTCCAGCCATCGCTGAGGTACAGGCACGATGAGTGGGTTTCCTATAATTGCTGCGGGTGTATTCATGAGTTGCATATTGCCAGGCTGTGTGTGTATGTGTGTGTACATGCGTATGTGAAAGTGTATATGAGAAAGTGAGAGTGAGAGCTGACTTGAAAGGCCTGTGCATATGAAAGATACCTTACAGCATATGCAAATGTAAATATAGACACAAATAGCAGCATGGACAAACACACCACAAATGCACTCAGCAAGGAAGCACGACGACTCTCATGTTGAAATAGACACAAAAATGCACACATGCATGCCCACGTGCACAAACATACACCAGCTATTCTTGCTTGTGTCTCATGAGGTTAGGGGTGAGGAGATGGTGTTGTAATGAGCTGTCACTCACAACAGCCTGCCCTTGTATTGGAGTAGAATGAGTAGAGAGACTGTAATGAAAACGCAAAATAATATAGTGTATATAAAGTAAGTGTTAAAGCACAAATACACAGTTGTAATAAAATGTGTATGTTACTGACTTGCATGTCCACATTGAGGTGGCTAAATTTGAAGACTTTTTTTACACTCTTCCACATTATACCTTCATTTATAATTCAGCTTTAAAGGGATAACTGTAGCGTTGGCAGCACAGAGTGTAGGCGTTGTTGCGATGGTGTAAACTACAGCTTAGCTCATGTGTGATTCGTTAAAAAAGTAGCTATGAGTCAAAGCCAGGACAGCTCAGTACTCATAGTATTCACGGGGGAATAATATAAACTCTGATTAGCCACATTATGTTTTCTTTTAAAAGTTGTTGAAAGCGAAGGCAACATGAAGCCAGATGAAGAAGCTCCTTTATTTTCTGCTTTTAATTTACACGCAGAAAATCTCACTCACTGAAACTCCACCTTTAAATAAATGAAAAAGCTTTGAATATAACTACAGTTCCTGGATTTCAGGAGCATATGTTGACAGCATTATATTGGAAAATGCTATATCCTTGAAGCTCTGTTTTGGTAAGAGTCAAGAGCCTCAATTCTCATCATTCTCCAAAACAGTGCACCAAAGATAACATGATCAGAAAAGATTTACCGTGTCTTAAGAGCTGTCGCATTTGAGAGTCATTTTTATCCTCCATCTCAACATTGTCAAGGAAGTAATGGAATTACATCACTCATTTCATACCAGTGCATTTGGTGGCAAAAACTGAGCTAGGTATTATTTTTGTGCATATAGTTTTTGGCTGCAGGCACTGTTACTCAGTGCAATGGTCACACTGAAATGCATGGCTTTTTTCATGCAGTCAAAGAGTCGTTGTAAACATTTCCTTGGTTTGCAGTTAGGCTGCAAAGAGAAAAGACTGGGAACATAAAGCAAGTGATGCAGACAGAAAAAAGTGAATGAGAGAGAAGTAGCACAGAGCCATGCATCACGCATGTCTGTAGTGGCCAGCTAAATCCCTGCAAGGGCTATTACGCAACACCTAACCTCTATTCTCCTCTCCTCTCGCCAAACTCTGCTGTGCCACAAAATGACAGGAGGCTATGAGGCGATCTCGACAGACAGAAGAGAAATCAACTCCTCTCTCTCTTTCTCTCATCCACAGAAGCTCACACATCCTCTCTTTGCTGCATATTTCCATCAAATAATCACCAATTCCACACTCCCTAGCTGATTAAATATAGAATAGGCAAAAAGAAAAAGAGAGAACGAGCTGAGAGCTGGGAGCAGAAGAACACAGCAGCGAAGAGCAAAGAGGAGTCAGAGCGAAGGAGGAGGCATAAGAAGGAAATGATAGTCAAATTTGCCAGTTAGGGTCTGCCAAAGAAACAACAGGGAGTTTGTCAGCAAGACAGCTCGCTTGGCTTTCAGTTAGAGCCCAGGTGGGCGATGTGAATGTTCTCTCACTCCCACACATTTAACAAGAAAAAATATGCACGTGACTGAATGCATGCAGCATTCTGCACACGCACATTCACATAAACATATGCATGTATGGACCTGCGTGGCTTGGTTCACACATAATTGAAACGTACAAACACCATCCATGTCAACCCCAAAACACAATCAGGGCAGAAAGGTAAGGTCCTTTGTCTCTGTCAAGTGACAAGGACCCAACGGCCAAACTGTCACAAGCAAAATCTGTTCTCATCTTTGTCTTTTATTACTCTCATTCATTTCTATATTCACACTGATGGCTTCTGTTATTCAGTGTCAGAAACATGCACCCTCTGCAATTCCATTTACAAGAAAAAAGACTTAAAAGGAAGGCAGGCCGTGAGGGTGTATGTAGTGTTGAATGTTACATGTAGTAATAAACTCAATGTCTATTTATTTATTTATTTTCATTTAGCCTTATGTAGCACACTCTAGTCAAATAGCTAATGAATTTCTTTTTCTAACTGGTTCATTTCTGTTTCATTTGTCGGTCCTTTTTTTCTCTTCTGCAAAACTTAAGGTTTATCTAAGGATAAGAAAGGTGAGAAACAAAGTGAGAGAGAGAGAGAGTTTTAAGCAGTAGCAACAAAGCGGTACCAGATTTGTTCCAGGAGGAAGTGAGAGAAGGGGAGGGGGAGAACGGGGAATGCGATTTCATTATTAATGGAGGAAAAGTTCCTTCAAATTGAACCTGTAAAGTATCTCTGCCTGCCTTTCCTTTTGAAATTAGGGAGTCTGTGAGCGGATAAGGAGGGGAGAAGACCGGAATGAAAAAGTGGAGAGGGAAGGATAACGTTGTCAAGAGGAAAATGCATTTGTTTTTTTGACATATTCTTTTTTATAGTGATGTTATTTGCTTTGTCCATACCTCCATATAAACGTGTCTTTCCTCTTTGAAATGGCATGAGTAAAATGTCCGCCTTTCACATTGTTTCTCATCACTTAACCATTCCCGCACTGAAAGGCATTTTGTGCTTTAGAGAGTTTCAGTTCACATGCCATGCTCCCTTGGTATTAATTTAGTCCTACGCTTTGATGTACTTTGCAGGAATCTTGCCAAAACACAGCAGTTTTTCATATTTATCTCATCTTGTGAAACAGACCCCCTTTACATCTGGCACTAAATGACTCAAATGAATTTGGATTTTGTCCAGACTGAGCTTAACCACATAAAAGTCCATGTGTAAATGTACCCAAGATGCAATTGAGTAACATCCACAGCCACCTCGGGGATACATTTGGCCATAATGATACAACAGTGACCTGAATATGGTTTCAAATTCAAATATAGCCACTACATACGCAGAATGCAATATCAAGCAAGATTTTTATACTGGAGCTTATACTTTTTGTACTCCCATTATCATTTGACAGATCAAGACTGACAGTGTTTTACAGTGTAATTGTTGCTTTTTATGAGATATACGACAGCACTGGAATTAATAAGAAGTAGATATATCATTACAACTTTTCATGTATTTGAATAATTTTGCATTTTCTGTGGAAGAAGGTTGTCAGACTGTAAATGCCTGCCTGGATTTTCTGAGGGAGGGAGCAGATCGATTCAGTGTGGACAACTGAGATGCATTTTAATGAAATGCAGAATAATATAGCTATATCAAGGTGGCGCATGGTAGAAAACATCCCATACTTAGGTTGTGAGTGCAGAAATCAGGAATTACATCTACAGCACATTAGGAGACCACTTCCAATTGTCAGACCTCCACCTTTAACATCCAAGCACTCTGAAAGCTTCCCTGGGGATATCCCATATGTCAAGGGTAATGTTTTACGTTGTATGAGCTAAAGTTAAAATGCTTATGCAACTCTGCAGTGGAGTGGCCTTTATTTTCATTACCTGTCAGCATAGGTATTATGTCATTCTTATGACAGCGCTGGCCAATATGTCAGCCTCTTTAGGCTGAGTGCATCCATCTGTGTTACTATATATCTGACTGTAATATCTTGCTGGCTGTTGGCCAACTGAATCTTGGTCTGCCAGGGATGCTACTGTATCTCACCATATCTCTCCTGCTCTCTGCTGCCCTCACCACCCCCACGGACCTAAAAATATTGGACATAGTGATAGGAGAGCAGCTGCTCTAGCCAACTTTTTACATCCTTTAAAATCCATAAAGAGAACTGACCATTTGTGCACTTCCAAGAATTTCTACAAGGAGCTGACTCCAAATCTATAACAGAATGCATGAGTTTGTACTTGTGCATTTGGTCGGACAAACTCTAGATATTCAAGTGAACACTATTATATAGAAGTGGCTGGGGTTGCTGAGGCAGAATGACTGATTTCAGACGATAGTTTCTCCCCTGCAGAGTTAAGAGGGCCCACTGGCCCTTGGGAACAGCCTGTCACAACTAGAGAAACTCCTGCTGGGGCCACTCTGTTGAGGTTTTCAGCTGGCTCCCAGGGGGTCCCCACCACCACTTACCCGTTGAAACAAAAATCAATGGCTTAATGATCCAAAACAGGAAATAGAATGAGAAAAAAGAAAGTCCCTAAAACAACAAAATGTCTTTTGGCAAGGGACATTCTGTCCTGGGCCTTCATTTGTTTGTTTGTGTGTGTTGAAAGAAATTTGCTGGGATGGTAAGTGAGTGTGTGGGGGTGTGCGTGTGTGTGTGTGTGTGTGTGAGTGTGTGTGTGTGAGTGCACATGCATGCGCAGCTTTGAGAGAGTGAGCTTACCCTAGCTTAGTGGCACAAAACATATTGATTTATTGATTGCCTGTTTCACCCTCTCTCTCTCCCTGTTTCTCTCTCTCTGTTTCTCTCTCTCTCTCTGTTTCTCTCTCTCTCTCTGCCTGTTTTAGTGGCTTCAGGGATTCAAGACTGAAGCAGCGACTGAAAAAGGGACATTAGGTTGGAAAAGATGAGAGAGAGTCACAGAAAGAGACAGAAAGCAAGGGAAGGGTGTCCCATCTGAGAGTTGATCCAGCAGCCTTTTTACCAAGGCCCCTACATCATTCAGATTTATGAACTAAGGTCACGGCCAAATCAAAACCTTGACCTATCTGTGAGGGTGTCGATTTATAAGCACCTTGTAGTGGGGAGTGGTTGGGACTTGGCAGTAGCTCGCATTCTTCTCCTTGGCCCTGGTTTCCCTGTGGTGAGAGCAGGATCAGGGCTACAGGAGAGGCTGGCTGTAATTTGTGATTAGCAGACAGGTTATGTTTTATGATATACTGACCCCGACTGGTGCAACCCAGTTCAAAATAATGTCACGATCCCACACCATAAAAAGCTTGCTGTCTCACTGTTGCAGAGCAGACCAGTGCAGGTCAAACGCTGACCTATATATTATGCCTTTACAAAATCACTAAGTCATATTAGCTTGTCAGAACACAGGAAACCCTAAGAAGACCCGGCCTTTAAACAAACTTGGAAACAATGACATCTAATAGGAGATGATCTGCAAATGTTTAAGAAGGGAAAAATGGCATCAAGTCAACTCTGGAGTTAACAGAAACATGTGTCATCATCGATTTGTACCCCCTCCATTTGTTTATGACTCATGGGGATGCTTATGACAAGCAACCCCCCCATGTTAGCGATGTCCCTTTCTAAACCTTGTCTCTCCATAAATTATGGACAGGATGAAATACGAGTCCTCATTCAGCAGCCCTTCAATTCCTCCTCCCAGGGAGACTCAGCTGAGGGGAACATTTACTGCTTTTTGTTTCCATCAGAACAAGAACAAGGAATGCGCAGAAAGCAACCAAAGTGAACTGCCTTACAGACCTTAAAAAGCAAAAAACAAAGAAGAAATCCTCTAGGAAAGAATGCACAAAGTCATAAGGAGAGACAGAAGACTGCTGCTGTCTTTCCATTTCCTCCCTCACCAGTTGCTTCCAGGTTGTCATGACGACCTCTTATCCTGGGGTTTGTGCTGGTCTACTCCCCTGGAAGCAGCTGGAAAATCAGGTACAGAAGGGCCACAGAGACCAAGACCATTCTATTCTTAAATACACAGCATCAGGCAAATGCAATTACAAACCCGAGGAGGGCCAGAGTCAAATCTAATAAAGGAGAGGTGGTCCATGTGGTGAGAGCCTGCCACTTGCCTCAGATGGCACAGAGCGCTGTGGCCCCCCTGTGGCACTGACTAACCCCCTGCCATGTGAAGTGCTGGCAGAGGCTGCGAGCATGACTATTATTGAGCGCACAGCAAGAACAGTTATTTTGTCTTTAGTTCAAACCCACTGAGTTGAACAGTTCCTGAATGATCTGTTGATTGTCTGTGACTGAATTTTGTAAGTTCTGCCTCTCTTATATCATCTTTTAATTGTGGAAAAGTATTTCTGTCACCTTCTGTGCACAAGCACTCTTTGCACTGTGCATTTATTTCACAAACTGAGAAAAATCTGACTAACATCTGTTCATATGTTACAAAAATCCAGCCTGTCTTAACTGACTATGTGTAGGTTATTCTCTCAGGTCTTAATGCACTTTGCTACATGGTTCCTGCAGTACAGCATTTGCCTGAGAAGGTGAACAGAATCTGCCTACACAGAGGGGTTAATGAGTCCGATTGAGTCCTGGACGTCAGCTTGTCAACTCTAGCCAACTCACTCAGATTACAAATGAGAGGATCTGATGATGTTGACTGCAGCCAAATTCCTCTAATTAAAATCACAATAGCTGAAAGAGGTTGCAGCACTGCCTCGTCTTTGCTGAGGGACGCCCACTTTGCCCTTATTAGAAGAAACATAGGGAGGAAAGGCTAATAGCACAGAGCCAGGTGACGTACACACAGGTATAATCCTATTAAACATAGTGTATAATGCAGTTTTAGAAAAGTGATTTATACATGTCACATATGTAACAATGTTAAAATTGGTATGTAACACTTGCTCCACATTACTTTTCTGGTAGACTGCTGAAAATGTTGATTACATTTTCTCTGCTTTAAGTAAGTGGAGCAGAAGATTTATGTTCTCTCCATTGCTCAATAAAATCAAAGAGCTGAGAATACTCACTCCTGGAGAAAGACAACCTTTCTGCAATTTTTCATCCGAGCTACACTAGTTCAGTCCATGTTCACAAGTTCTGACAGAATAGGATTTAATTATGTTAAGGAAGAAATTATTGCATGCTGCTTTTTAGTAACTTATTTAACTTTAATTTACACCCAGAAGTGGTGATCATCATTATATTAATAAAATAACTGCTATAATTAAAATCGTAGCATAGAATTTCAGAGACAGGAGCTCTTTGAAAATAAGATTACTCATCTCAAGGGTTTTATCCGAACACATAAAAATATTCTCTTACTGCTTTCCTGCTCAATGCTAATAAACAAAGTTTCTCAAATAAGATTCTTGGAAAATACACTGTGTATAAGATAACCAACAACACAGAGACACTACAGATTATATTGAACTATGGAGGTGCACATGGGAACTGGAAAACTACTCATAAACTTGCCTTTTTCTTCTCTCTCTTTTTCTCTGCTAAGCCTTTTGTGCCTTGTTTCAGATGTGTTCTGCGTCAGGAGACTTGTATGTTATTTACAAAACAGGCTCTCTTGCTAGAAGGACCAGGTTTCTGTAATATACAGTCCACCTTGCATGTAATTTGTAAACTGCGCTTGTCATATTTGCACATGTGCATGTAGGACAAAAACAGCAGTAATGAAAAAATATTATTCTGAGTATTCCACTGTCTGCACTAACACAGGATGTTCCTTGTAAAAGGAACTTATGAGTGTTGTCTCATTTTTTTGAATGCAAGACTGGAAAATATGAGAGACAAAGGGTGTACATAAGTTTTATCTGAACCAGCTCTCCAGACTGTGACCAGAATGGTCACATTTGTGACCAATTGTTATGTTTTGTGACTTACATTCTGACAATGGTCCCACACTGCGTGACCAACACTGTCCACTGTGGGCATTCTGGGCAACTTATAGTAGGACAAATGGCGCGCGCCATCATGACTCATTTTGTGGAGAGTTCGCCTTCACCATGGCATTGTGACCATTCTAGTCCGGAGTGCTCAGCCCATAACGTACTCCTGTGTTTTCGTACGAAACACCCCCTGCCCGACCGCGTATTGAACTGGTCCAGACATGTCACATGACAGGAAAAGACATAGATTTTGTCTGAGAAGAAAGTTCAGCACAGCAGCAACATGATTAATCACTTCAAACACCTTAAGACACATCATGAGACGCCTGTCCAAGACAGTGTGCCCATTTATTTGCAATGTGTCTGTCTGTCCCTAAATACACAAACATAGTCATCATAGTTTCATTTTAACAGTAGTTGTGGTGAAGAAATTGTTTTAAAATTTCTTCAGAGAGAATTCAAATAGAGTATCATGTTTTTCATACCATAAAAATATATGACCAAAGCTGATATAGTAGTTCTGTCTCAGAGTAAAAAAAAAAGAAGTCTATTGTGTTTATTAAAAATATTTTAAAAATATAATAGAATTGTGAATTTCCCTCTGGGATTAATAAAGTATCTATCTGCAGCATCTATCTATCTACGTATGTATCTGATAGTGGTCAGTTTTGCAACATTAAAGTTGTTAAATGGTCATATTATTGTCTTTGGCAATAACATTTTGATTGAAAAAAATCACCAATAAGAAATGATCAGTATCAGTAACAATTCAATTTCCCAAAAAAGTATATCAAATCTTAAAAATGTGGTATTGTCCATCACTAGTGTGTGCATTCTGAAGGAGAGTCATCCTGTCAATGTGCAGATTGAACATGCCCACACTGAAGGTATGTGTATCCAATATTTGATAGCTTTCAGTAAAGAAGGGGAAAAAGTAAGGTCATGATGTTCACATGCTCATGCATTTCCTTCTGTCATACATTCTTAAAATCAATTAATTTTCAATATTAAACAATAATGCTAGCACTTGTGTAATTAATGCTTTAATGCAAGGAACATATTTCTTTTGGTTATGTAATGTTTCCATGAAAGTCAGAGAGGCAGGATCTGTACTGTATGGTAGTAGAGTAGGTCATCTTTCAGACCGTATGAGTTCGATTGTGAAGTTTGTGCAGTTGGTGTAAAAATGCGTGTGAATTTTGCAATCGCCTGTCTGAGTGACCTGGCTGCAGTTCAGTTGACCTCCACTAGATGTCTTAGAAAAGAGGGTGTGAGAAGCCAATAATACCAATTTTTTTGTTTTCAGTTTCTTACTAAACACTTTTTTATAACAAATATTCAGAAAAGTATCATGGTACTTTGCGTGACCACAGTTTTGGCCTTCGTGCCTAAATTTTGGCATGCGCGCCCAACTTTTTCAGGTCCAAAAGTTAGTCTGGAGGGTTGTGAACATTGGAGGGACACAACAAAGAACAAAATTAGTTTAAAAAAAATCAACAGAATACAATAGAAAATCAAGAAAAATTAATAAAACACTCAAGAAAGTCTACAAAACAAACAAACTAACCAAGAAAATGCACCATATAACCAGGACAATGAGGAAAAACGAAAAACAGTGTCGAGAAAATGAGTAAAACTGAACAAAAATAATCAAGAAGGTAAAAAAAAAAAAAAAACAGAGCAAAAATATACCAAATTTTCCAAATGAACAAAAATCAAGAAAACGATCAAGAAAATTAACAAAATAAACAAGTGAATAAAAAGTGAAACTAAATAAATGACAAAATTAACTTAAAAAGGAAAACAAAATGACAAATTAATGAAATAACCAACAATGTGGACAAAAATCAATGTTCATACAAAACTGATATATGCTACGTTTTGTACTGTGCGCTCTGTTTTATCAGCAGGGTGGGGGTGTATTGGGGCGAAGGCACATTTTATTAACATTGAGGGGAACAAATCCTAATCTTAAAAGCCATGAGATGTGAGTAATTGCGTTGTACAATTGGCCAATTTTATTCTGCACATCAGTTTTGCATCACCTTTTGTCCGAATGAAATGCATTTGAGACTAAATGATTTGGTTGTTTGCAGCAGGATTTCATGTTTTAAGAGGAGTTGAGTTGCACAGACTTGATTCTACATCAGGATATCCTCTATGTACAGAGCCAAGTCATCAGCATACAGGTACAGCACAGTGTTACACACTCCAGCCTCGTCTCTTCTATGCAACACTTGCACTACATAAACAAAATCAAAATGTGTGAAGCCTTGTCTTAGCTCTCATTGTACTTCAGTGTGATAGGACGCTTTTAGGTGGCCCAGTTGGTGTGAAGTTCTGGAAAAAAATCCTGTTTTATCCATTATCTTATAGTCCAGTATGGACTTGTCTGGCAAATGGCTCCCCCTAATTATTGTACATAAAAAATGAGTCGTCTTGCGATGTCTGAAGTGATAAAGTGTATTAATTTATCATTTGTGATATACAGTATGTGACCAGAAAACACACAGAAAACAAATGAACAAAAAAAAAAAATCAGATGCCTTCTGGTGACACCATTGAGTCTGCAGCAAAATGACAAAATGAATGTTAAAATTAAACTAAGATGTGAACATGGTGAACTTTACTCCTATGTGGTAATTTACTAAACCGTAGAGACCTAGGTGGAAGATTTTTTTTGTGCTCTCATAATTATTTCACTTTTGAAACATATTCTAGCAGTCAGTGTCATTAAGTGTAATAGTCAACATGCCAATTTTATATTTGCATTATTCCAGAAGGATGACTTTGCCACCCAGTACTTTTTGAAAATTACAATGCATTACAATACATTTGCATGCTTTTTGACAATGACCAAGATGAGTGAGGCAGAATTTTTAAGAACACAAAGTGTTTATTACATTGTTGCTTTGTTTTTTGGTTACTCACTGACAGTAAGAAATTTTATTCCTTGCATATGGCTGCATTTCCTTGAAAGCAAAACCTCTGATGAAATCTTCTACATTACAGGGGCCATTCAAAGTGCAGCTCCGTGTGGAGGAGTGTAGGAGTTAAAAATATTGCACACAACGAGAGGCATGATATAAACTCTGTCTTGCCTCGGTAGACAGGACTGAGAAATGACACAAGCTGAGAGTTATTTTACTTGCCATCATTATAATTTGAACCTCAGAATGTTAATAAAGACTACAAAAACTGCATAAGGTAGAGCTAAGGGAGAGAAAGGGGGACATGAGGAAAGCACTCAAGGGAGCAAAAAGCAGAAAGATAGGTGCACAGAGAACTGAGGCTGACATGAGATGATACATGCATGGTAATAAATGAGAAATAAAGGGTGAAAGGAAGCGGAGAAAAAAGGAGGCGCAGTGTTTTCCACCCAGATAAAAGAAAGGCACATTCAAGACTTGTGCTCAACTGAGTTACACTGCGCTTACTTTGAACACATTTTGACATATACTGTTCTCAGTTTGACATTTCTTTCTCTATAATGGACAAATAAAAATGAAATCAAAGGATCATGCAAACTCAAAAGTCTTGACAAAGGAGGGAATTTACAGGTCTCTTATTTAAGAAGGTATTTTAAACAACATAACTCAGGAATACAATTCTACAGCATTTTATAATCTTAAAAATAATAAAATGTTCTTGTAAACAAAGCCAATTTTCACACAGGAGGCCAAGCAGCCAGAGAGCTCCCAACATGTGGGCCTGATGAACCTGCTCTCTTGGAATCTTGCCTGGACCGACAAGAGGGTAAGCTTGTCGGGTCTGCGGACGAATACACCTGACAGCAGCCAGGTCTCTGAAACACATGGATGGCTTAGAAAGGAAAGCAAAGTGTTCTACACATCTTATTAGAAAAATAGTTCTCTGAGCCTTGCTGTTTTGATTTTAATAATACATAGTTAATCACATATTTGTTCACATACGTTTGTGTGCAGAGTAGAGGACAGATCACAGCTGAAACAAAAGAAATATTTTTCCATGATAAGTCTTTATTTTGGAAGCGTCAGTACCTGTATTCTTATACACTCATGTTGCTGTTCATCTCGAAGATACAAGTAATCACCTCCACCAAGGAGGTTGTGTTTTGTCTGTGTTAGTTTATTTACCTGTGTGTTTCTTCACAACATAACTCAAAAAGGTATGAATGCATTTGGATGAAATTCCCAGGACAGGTATATTCCTCATCCAGAATGCTTCTACTACATGGGTTGAGGAAAAATAGCTACTCTAACATAGCAAATAATAATTATGAATATTATTTTTTGTGAATAACTATTGAACTACTAATGATATGTACTGTATGTGATTCCAAATGCTAATGGTAGGTTTTTGTGGTCAAAGAATCCAATAATGAGGGAATGACATCGAGGACAAATATAAACATGGAGAGAGCTGAGGTGGCTGCCACATTTCTGTTTTATGTGTTGCGCGTACATTGCGGCAGGCACTATGGAAGATGCCTCGAAGAAGCCTGAATCCTATTATTTACTACACGTCTTCTGCGGGGCTTTAAAGATGCTGCTTGTTTCCATTAACGTTGTATCCTGCTCTGGGTATACCCAGTCAGCATTGAGTAAACCTTTAAGCTCTGCCGGGGATTCTCAGGGCTGTTTGGAGTACCTACCCCGAAGCAGGGACCCCATAAATGTTCCTGTAATTTGACCCACGGGGCTGGATCCTGCCATAGACTGTATATATTAGTGGACAAAGTGACGGTGACGTCGCCCATTAGTTTCTGAAAGGCCGTTTTGAGGCCAATCGGGTTGTTATTTCCTGGACGACATCTTGGAGCCAAAAAAGGGGATGTACCCATATTTGGACAAATGGCGGCAGCACTACCAGAGTGTAGCATGCTAGGGGACTCATGGGAAGCCTAATACTAGCCACTAGCTTACTGACATGTTAAAACTTCACCATGCAGTGCCAAACAAAGTCATGTTACCGTGTTGTTAGTGTGGACACTTAACCCACAACTAGTCGATCATATCTCAGGTAAAACTATGCCCATACCAAGGGGCAACGACTGGGGCTGTTCAGTGAGGCCAATGCAGAAGTAACTTTAAGTTGTAATACTAACCCTTGGCCTCTGGGGAACCGATTGTCCGGCTCCAAGAAGCTTTTTTCACATAGAAATACATTGGACTTCTATCTGAAAATACTAAGCGAATACATTTTTTTATGGGCCATCATAGTCTCAAATGTATTATTTGGACCCTCTAATAAGTAATGTGGTGGTCCATCTTTAACTTTTTGCTTCATTATTAAGATATTACGGCAAATAATCCAACAAATCACTGCCATGATGGGGTTTGCTTGACATGTTGCTATAGCAGCAGCTCGCTAGTGAACTCGGACCAATTCGGACCTTCGTATCTTGTAGTTATTCAATATGAGCAAAGTTATACATGAGATATCCACAGCTGCAGTTGAGTGTAAGTGTTTATACTAACAACACCATAGTATGACTTTGACACTGCATGGTGAAGTTTTACTGCATCAGTAAGCTAGTGGCTAATATGAGCTTCCCATGAGTCCCCTGGCATGAACGCTTCGTAAGCCCCGCTGCCGTTCGTCCAAATATGGTTACATCCTGTTT
>JAQQAE010000358.1:0-35128 GCA_029823295.1 Pseudamia nigra
AAAATGAGATTACAAGTAAAAATGTCTCCCAGTGTTTAGACGAACCTGCTGCCCCTGTGTGTGTGTGTGTGTGTGTGTGTGTGAAGACCATACCCTGCTTAGCACTTCAGGGTAAACGTGTTCTGGGTTGTTTAACACTTTTACTACATCATTCCACACGTTTTCACAGTTTGGATGTTGAAAAAACACAACATCCCAAAAACCAAAAGCAAAATGATGAAGGTGTGTCCAAACATCTGAACGGTAGAGTCTATGCAGTCATTTGCGCTGAATGATTTTAGGGTTACATTCCACATGCACTGCTTTAGCTCACTTATTAACAGTATTTGTATCCATTACCTTATTTTCAGTTGCCAGAGAAGAGCTTTTACTCAGTTCCATCTGTTGAAACCACTCTACATAAGCAACAATTACAGTCCCACCCCAATTTGAGAATTCAGCTTTTTGTGTTTGTGTGTTTCTACTTTTATGGAAGTACTTTGAATTGTTGCTCTGCCTCTACCCTCCATCTTTAATTTAATTTGATGCTTGAAACACTCACAGACACAACAGGCACCCGTTAATGGGCCCAAATATTTGAAACACAAACATAACAGGTACCTCTTGATGGACTGAAATAACAAAGAGGTAGAGATACTCTCATAAGTTCCATGTACAAAAGACTCTGTTGACATTTTCCACAGAGGAAAAAATCCCAACAGCCCCATCCAGAGCTCAACAAGCTGGATAGAATGTGAATTGCTGATTGTCACGGTGGAGTAGGTTATTGATTGCTCTTGACATACATGAAAGACAGAGAACAGTAAACATGAAGGAAAAGACAACTCTTCAACCACCAAGTGAATAACACTGATTATTAAATTCCAAAAAAGTAATTAAAGGGGCAGTGTGTAAGATTAAGATTCAAAGATTAACTTCACCGTTCAACACATGAACAGACTTTTCTCTATCCACTTAACACTGAAACTACTTCTACATTCGGCTTTTCTTGTCAAGAACTGGCTGTGGAAAATAACACCAATATTCACTCTCATCATATTCCTTTATTAGTTCTTTGTTTCCAGTTACTATTTTCGTTTGCTTTATGAGGGCTTCAGTTATCATGAATTTTGTTCCAGTCAAAGATTTTCCTCAAGTAGCCAGCACTCGGCAGCACTTACCACAAATCTGTGGGATGATTTAAAGCGGGAAAATATAACTGAACCGGAGATGTTTTGACAGGAGAAATACCTTCATCCTGAATCCTAGACACAGTTATTTTTGCCAAAGGAAAACTGCTAAATATTGATGTGATTTTTCTGTTGGGGTGCCCAAATTTATGCACTTGTCTAATTTTGTTTTTATGCATATTGCACATTTTCTGTTCCTCCAATAAACCCCATTCCACTGTTGAAATATTACTGTGTCCATCAGTTATTTGATAAATCAAAATGAAATTGCTGATCCAAACATCTTCAGATTTATAAATGAAAATAATAGAAACTGTGTCGGGTGCACAAACTTTTTCATATGACTGTATGTACTGATGTATCCTAACTCCAGTTTGTTTTTTGCTTGGATTTGTTTTTCTAATTAATGATATTATATATCTTCTGTACATCCAGCACAGGACCAGTTTCTAAGATGGAAACAGATTGTCTAATAGGAGCTTTGACGGAGCAGCTTTGATGACTGGCATTTTAGTTCATCTGTTTAGAATATTTGTCTGTTGGTCGGTCAGTTGGTTCCCATTGTGTTTAAAATCAATTTTCTCAGAGATTTCAACTCAGGTTGATTACAAACTTGGTAGGTACATTTAGAAGTGTCAAATCAAACATACAAAGGTGCACCAGCATGACAAAAAACACCAAAAAAATTTAAAAAGCAAGATCTTAATAGTAAAAAAAACCCTCCTCTGACTCATTTTGCACATTAATGTTACACAGTACCTCTCTCTATTTATTGCCACTAATTCCAAAATATTGTTTTTCCATTTCTGCGATCTGATCACCTTAAATCTGGACATTTCAGCCCTTTATGATCATGTCACTGTGCAGCCAGATATTACAAGCATGATTGTGAGTTGATTAATCGTGCAGTCCTACTGGACACATCATTGAACTTACTGTTCTTTATTAGAAAAATGCAATATTTTTTTCAGTATGAATTGCTCTTTGCAAATTCATTTATCACATTAATGGCATCTATTCCCCTGAGTGGGGTCTTGACTGGCCCACTGGCTGCACCAGTTTACGTGAGGGTGACTGATGTAAAACTGAATTCACAAAGACAAATTAATGCAAATTCATAACCCAAAAATACCTTTACAGGAAAGATACTTACAAATTACCTTTCTGGAGTAATGTCACAAGTGATTACAAATCATTTTGACATGTCTGTTGCAGGGTGCAAACACAAACTATAGTTATCACGATTTTTTTATTTGATGTGAAAAAAAAACTTTAATTCTTCCACTCTGCAGAACTCTGAGCATATTGCAGAGAAGTCTCAGTCAGATTAAGGATGATTAAGGCTCTGCTCCTCAGCTCTGTTCAGAGTAGATTATTACTGCTCTGCTTAATGAATGATGGCTGAGGCGCACCTGTCAGATTGGAAATGTGTGCAGCTTTGTGTCTGTGCGTGAGTATTTATGGCCATGTGTCGATAGAAATGGAGGTTCCTCTAGGATTCTAACTTTTGTGTGCCCATACATTTAAAAATGTATGCATTTTAATGAAAAAAAAAGAAGTTAACTTATTGTTTTCTGCTTCATTCTCCTAATCCCCATTTTGTAAACCAAAGGTATGTCCGTGTTGAACCACAAGCAAGTATTTAATATTGGATAATTGCCATTTAATTGAGCAGTTGTGTGTCTGCAGTGTGTTGTGCAGGACTGATGTTAAGTTGGAAACTTGCCGAGTGCGTTGCTGGTTTGTGAACCGCTGTGCGTATTTGTGTGCATGCAGCTGTCCATGGGGTCAGCGTGTCAGTGCAGGAATGTGACTGTAAATGAACCACTGTGTCGCTGCCGCATGGTGCAGCAGCCCACTTTCCTCGTGCCCTCAGCCTCGTGCAGCAGTAGCTCCGTCTTTTCTGCTATCAGAAGCACACACTGGGTCCAATTAGGCATGCATGACATGGCGTATTCCTATCTCAGGGATAAAGCAATTATTTCAATATCAAAGATAAAACCTGACAAAATGCAATTAAATACATCATACTCTGCCATCTGAGTTAAGGCTACGCTAGTCTTAAAATAAAAATCTCCCCTCAAGTTCTGAAAATCTGCTAATTCTCCAGCTTCATGTCAGTCCACTTCAGTTTGTGTTAATGACCAGATAGTACACTTGCTTAAAAGGGAATTTGTGGAGCCAAAGGGAGCTATGCTTATTAACTGCTTCTTGTCAGCTAAATAAAAACAACAACAACAAAAAAAACAAAGTACCAATTTAATAAACTATGCATAATTCATGAGGGTGAGGAGGGGATGCTGAACCACATATTTCATTTTTTTAAAAAGCAAGGCCTTCCTTAGCCCCCAGGAGAGGAGGCTACTTTCAATTTAGAGAAAAAAACTCCATCTTAATTCCCCCAAAAGTGGTATAAAATTTATATTCATTAGAAACTAGGACAGGCAAATGTCTGTAAGCTGAAAGTTTACTATTTCCTGTAAGATTTACATGTGCTTATGTGTGGTAGGAGCTAATTATCTGTTAACTACACTACCAGTCAATTAATTAATTAATTTTCTGTATTTGTATTATTTTCAACACTGTATATTAACACTGAAGACATTCACACTGTGAAAGAACACGTATGGAATTAGCTAGTGAACAAAAAATAACCCAGAACATTTTTTATTGTTTATCTTGTCCAAAGTAGCTCAGATGACAGCTTTGCGTTCTGACGTCAGATTCACAGGGTATTCACCCCGAATGGTTTTAAAATCAACTTTAAAATTTGTGCCATAATTTCAGTTTGATTTGAGAACTTGAGTTGTGTTCTCTACTAGCCCTGGGTGATGTGTTTATCCCTAACCTATCGGAGAATGAGGCGCTCTTGGGTCGCTTGGTTGTCGTTCAAAGTTTTTTAAGGTGAAAATATACAAAGTGTTAGCATGCTACTTAAAAGTTTGACTCTCAGTGCGTCGGTCGATGTGGTTCAGTTCTCTCAGCTTTGTTTCCTCTCTCGATTCTCCACCTGTTCCGTCGGTGTCTTGGTCCTAATTTCTCTTCATCGCCCTCCAGCTGCTGCGTCCCGTCAGCTGCTTTAGCACCTCCTCTTCAAGCAGCTGTTTCCAATTCGCTAATGGGAGGGAGTTCGCAAACCACGCCCACATCCTCCGAAATGTGAAACCCTAGCTGAAGACCACACCTACGGAAACTGGATCGTAACAAACTACAGGCTTTGCTTATTTTATTTCTTAAATCCTGATGTCCACTGAAAATGTTTGATGCGTGTCTTTTGCTCTTCTATCGTCAAAGAGCTACCGTTAGCTTAGCAATGTCTGCTAATGTGAAGAAACAAATGATTCCCACTATTATATAGACTTAAAGAAACCATGTATCCAAACACACACAAATCTTACATATTAAACTTTGAAAGACTCATCCTCATTAGTCATTATAGGCATTAATTAGTGGGATTAACTAGTCCTCCATTTTTTGTCCAATTTAAACCATTCAAACTTCAAAATGTTCAGCTTATTCAGGTCATTCCTGCTATTAATTTTCATAAGTCTAACCTTTATCATTTTTTAAAAATATTAAGCTTTTTTGACATAATTTTTGCCCATAGAAAGCCATGGAGTCCATGATGTCCGTTTGATCTTTTGACAACTATTCCACTGAACAGTGTAGGTCATGATAACACTTTATGATACTTAAAATCTCTTTAGATTTAAGCTGGAATTTCAGCACATTTAAAGCTTTCAGCTTCATTCAAACTTTAATCTATGGCTACGTTCACACTGCAGGTTTTTGATTGTCCAATTTTTTTGTGTGATTGTTCACACTATATTTTATGTGACATCCATCAGACTCCAGTGTGAACAGTCTGCCACTATGAAATGACCCACATCTGCAGAAGAAGACATGAGGTCACATGACCCGTTGGCGTTGGTAATGCACCAATAAGTTGTTTGCCAATCGCCATAAAACGCTAAAGAAGAACCGCACCGTATTCACAGAGGTAAATATGGATACTACACAAGCTGGCTTGTGTGTATCAATTTTGAAGTTGTTTTGCAGTTGGAGCTGACAAAATTATGACAGAGTGATTCCGAGTCCATTGTTTGCATCTGATTTTGCCATGTCATGCCTCCTCCAGCACAGAATTGTGACGTCTGACTCACTTCAATGAGGTAAAAGTCGGATGAAATGTGACAAGACCATTCAGACTGAGGTCGCGTTGAAAGACATCGGTTATGTGTCCAATTTGGGATCACATATGAAAGTGGCCTGGGTCTGGTTTGAAAAAAAAATCAGATTTGTGCTGTTCAGACTGCCATGAAAAAAATCAGATATGGGTCACATGCCATGAAAAAAAATCGGATTTTGTCTGCTGTGTGAACATAGCCTAAAACGCTTGATCTTTCAAGAGTCAGCAATCCCATGCAGTCTCTTCAGACATTGCACATTTTCTAGTTAACACAATGAGATTTATTACAAAATGTCGCATCAGAAGTGAAATCTTAGGCTATTTACTGAGTATCACAAAGGCCACCTGAAGCGCAATTAATAATCCATACTCACCAGGCTCTACGTACTCACCTGTTGCTCACAGATTAATTGGTGGCAATGTTAGTTCATCTATCACAAAAAGCCACACAAGTAGGTTTTCACTCTAAGAGACACAACATATCCACTAAGCTAGAATAAAATTTGTAAGAACCACCCCTTTTCCCTTAAGAAGTCCTTGTCCGGTTTAGAATCTTCTTGTGTTCATAATTACACTGCACATGCATCATCACCAATTATCCACAGCTGATGACATTGAAAGGCTGTGTTATACTCTATCAAAGCCCTGTGTTAAATTTTCAAATTGTATTATATTAAGAAAATGACAACTATAATATTGTTCTGTATTGGTAGCAAATAGCCTCATGTTTTAGATTCCTGGAAGTTGTAGCGCTTACAGTATATTGAAAAAATTAATTATGTATGGATACAGTGATATTGGATTAAAGTTTCTTGACACAGGATGTTTTTCTTTGTATACATATATATATATGTCTGTGTTGTTTTACTTATTCAAGTTGCTTTCTCCTCTTTCCTCCTGTGCATTTTTTTCTTATCTCTGTCCATCTGTAAAAAGCCAGTAGAGGAAGCTGTGAGTTGACTGCAGTCTGCTTTATGAAGTTATATGAATATTATTCTTTTTTTAAAAAAAAAAGACTCTAGATAGAAATCTCATGTTCAAAGTTTGTTCTCATGTCTACTTATTCCCCTCATGCGCTCATCCGACCCGAAGTCTGACTACAGCCTTGACGTCATCTCTTTCACAAAGCACTTCTGTCACGCCCCCTTTAAAATTGTCCATACTCTCATCTTCATGTGGTTTGCATGTTGTACTGTTGAGACTGTGAACGTACTGTGAGATAATATCTGACAGACTGTGTGAAAAGGTTGGCATCACCCAGCATCTTCTCTTAACTTTCTGCTAAGTTTATATCCATGTTTGTGTTTGCTTACCTGGTGTCAATAGTAAGTGTCTGAACCAATTTACAGGAAACTTGTCATGGTTATTGACAACTTTGATTTACCGGTAGTCATTTTGCCAACTTTTGGGATAGGTGATGCTAGTGTTTTCTGATGTGTGGTGCTATGTTTGTAACAAGACAAGACTTTTTATCCAAAATTCTGCTTTTCAGTGGCTTCATATCTCACTGTGATTGCATATGATTAATTAGTCTCTGGTCTTTTAACTATTTGTGTGACCAGTTCCTGCCTTTTCTCCTGGTTCTGGTTGATACTTTGGAAGTTTTCTATAGAGATACGCTGAATTTTGCCAGAGTTTGCATCAGTTGTCCGATCTTCGAGTCATTTGTGTATCCATGCCTCGTCTTGCCAGTCATGTTGCTGCTTCAGTCCTAAAACTCAGCTCAGCTTTTTAAAATTATACCATCTTTGCAGTTCTGACTGGATGCACATTAAAGGTCAGCAGATTCAAATAGTTTGAATTTTACAGTGAAAGCATGAAGTGCCACTGTGGCGTGGCTTTGTGTCTTCAGCGACTTATGTGTGGTGAAATGATTTGGCTGAGTCAAAATCCTTATACGGACTGTACATAGGAGTTGAAAGCGCTACATTGACGTCACCTGTTTTGTTGGGATCGAACATTATAAAACTAGCTGTTTTGACCGTAGTGACCATAGTTATACAAAAAGGTGGAGCTGTAGAAGTGCGAGGAGTGATAATTGAACTAATGTAGACATTAGCTTACTGATAAAGCAACATATTTCACAACCTGCTCGCTGATGAGCGCTTTCAAGACAAAAAAAAAAGGGGTTAGACCTCAGAAAATCCAAGACCCCTCTTTAGCTACACAGTACTGACAGTGTGGGATTCAAGGTGGTGCTGACATACAAATATCTTGGTGCACATCTGGACAACAAGATGAACTGGTCCCAGAACACAGGTGCACTTCATGGAAAGGGACAGAGTTGGTTATTTTTCTTATGGCGGCTCAGATCCTTTGACATCTGCCCTAAGATGCTGCATAGTCCAGTACCAGTCAGTGGCTGCAAATGCAGTCGCCGGGGAGGCAGCATCAGGAAGGAAGATGTTTAATGCCTGGACAGACTGGTTTAAAAGGCAGTGTTTGAACAGAGGATGGATGTGCAGGGGGCTGTGGTGGACAGATGCACACGCTGAAGACTGAGAAAACCGAAGACATCTTATTGATTTGAGCTTACTTACCTAAGAGCTTGTCAAACTAATTTCCCTAAACTGGATAAATAAAGTTCTTTCAAGTCAATTTAATTCAGTTCAATTCAATTAATTAAATATTTCTACAACAAAGTGATTTATCAGTTCAACGGATAACCACCACAGTCAAGCTGTCAGCAAAGTAAAGTTTGATTCACTGAACACAATCTCCGAAAGTCTAACTTGGCAGACAAAGGACCTGGATATCAAAAAATATAGACTGTGGTTTTATAGAGAAGTTCACTGGAAGCTAATGGGAGTCAGTACTGCACTTTTACATGCTTCCACTTTGGCTTCACTGTTGCTCCTTGAACACTGATAGTTGGAGTCAGAGATTTATAAATTAAATCCATGCATTCCCTGATTCATTGAAAATCATATTTTATTCAGCAGGGATCAGTTCCCCCTTTTGCCAATATTTTGCAGTATACAGAAAAGAACTGCTTAAAAAGAGAAGAATATTAACGTAAACGTTTACCCATGGTGTGTAGCTTGTGGCTGCTGTTATATACATGCAGTTTATGTATAGGCTCATGCGTTTGGACGTGTGTCTGTTGTTTGAGTAGTAAATGAGATTGAATAGGGGCAGGATTTACAGATACACACACACACATGCATGCATCCACATAGATGAACACAGACACACACAGAGTGAGGGCCAGCAGGCATGGATGTGAGCTCCATACTAAAGAAGTGGTGTGTATAAATTTGCCTAAGTGTTTGCCCAAGGTCTGTGACTGTGTGCACAATCGATGTGCCAACAGCAATAAATCAGCATAAGACAGACCTGAACGCCTCTACGGCTTTATCTGATGTGGCAGGTGGGCTTCAGGATTGACCTGACACATCATATTATATATATATATATATATTTTTTTTTTTAAATACACACACAGGAATAAAGGCCTGGCCAGTTCAAGGTTTTCTTGGATCAGATAAGATGCTCATCAGTTTGGAAAAAATCAATCATATTATGTCATTAAAAAAAATTTTTTTTTGTCTTTTAGGAAACAGTGGCTTTGAAATTCACATAAAGGATTGTACTGGCTTAAATAGCAACGTGTCTTTGTAAAACAATTATTAGTGCAGTACATTCTGTCCCATTTTTGAATCTTTTTATCCTTTGTTTCTGTCCACACTTTCCCTGCTTAAATATAAATCCATAAACTCAACCATTTTCTCCCCTAGATCTAATTCAGACATCAGACAAAAAGACTTCGGAAATCAAAAACATGTTTTTCAGTTCAGATGTGTTGTTTTCCCTCCTCTTCTTTTTGTCCCAGTTTCGTCAAACAGTGCTTGACATCATCAGCTCTCAGCTTCACTAGCGGCTAATGCTACACGGCCACTACATCCATGCGTGTCGTTTGATTTGATCTTATTTATAGAATTTTGAAAATACATTAGAGAAGGTGAGATGAAAATGCAGCAAAAACAGCTACAGTAAAATCTCAGTTACTATGGATCTTGGATGGCTTATGTCCCCTTTTTCTGTCCTTTTACAGAATGTTCATTTGTAAACAAAATGTAGAGGGTTTATCATGTGTAATGTGCCTGATCGGTGGTGTGCATGCTGCCATACGAAGGGGAAGTTCAGTAAGTCAGCATCTGGTCAGAGCTGAGTTAAAACTGGACTTGGATCCTGTGGTGTATGATTTATTTTGTTTCAAAGTGTATTCAATTTTAGAGAAAAGAGGTGTCAAATTTTCACTAACTACCAAATCCAGGAATAAATGAAAGCGAGATTAATGCAGTTTGGTTTAGTTCCTCCAGTGTTCTGAGTGAAATGAAAAAATACTCAAGAAAATGAACTAAATGTTGCATAATGAGAAGAACAGTGATACAAAAATTAACAAAATAAGAGACGTAATTAAGAAAATGAGCATAATTAGATGGTTGCTTTAAAAAAAATAAATACAATACGAAGAAAAGCTAAGAAAGAATAACAAAAAGAAAAAATCTACAAAATGCAAAGCAAATTGAATGTAAATGTGCAAAAGCAGAAGCAAAATGACCAACAAAAAAATAATAAGAAGTGAAAAATGTAAGATAATTGAGAGATTAAATCTAAGAATCTCACCTGGGCAGCAAAGAACAAAAATGAAAATGGATGCAAATGAGAAAAATAAGAACCAAAATGAGCCAAGTGCTGAAAAATGGAAAAAATAGATAAATTAATAAAATATTCTGAAAAACAAACCAAAATGAACTAAACAATTAGAAAAAATAATAAAATAACCAATAAAAACTAAAAAAAAGACTGAAAACTGAACAAAAGAAAATAAGGAAATGAACCAAAATTAAGAATAAAAAAGAAGCAGTATGAAAACAATAAAACCCTAAAAAACAAATCAAAATGAGGAGAAAGTGAACAAGAAAGTGAATTCTCAGTTTCAGTCTGTATCATTGTAGGGCTGTGCAGCCACTATGTTGTATGCCTTGGCTTTAAAATACCTTTGACCACATACTGTACATGTGTGCTGTCAGTTCTCAACTTGCATGTGTGTGTGTGTGTGTGTGTGTGTGGGGGGGGGGGGGTTCCAATGCACAAACAGTGGCCGTATTGTCCTGATGGGACAGCAGCAGCATCGTCATCTGGGCCACTGTAATCATGGCCGGGCCGGAGATGAAAGACACTATTGACAAGAAGTGAAGTGTCTTAGAAAAAGAGAGAGGGAGGAATGTAATGAAAGGGAGGAATGAGAAACGACCGCAGAAATAAGAGACAAGAACAGATTCGTAACCAAACTTCATTATTAAACAAGCCCTTGCCTTGTGCTTCGAATGTAACCAACCATAAACCGGAGAACTAATGAACTGACAGTATGTTGGGATATGACTGATAAAACGTTGTAGTCTCGAAGCTGTAATTTCATGGAGGTTGAATATGTGGTTTCAGTTAGAGGCTGAACTTTACACCATTTACTTTGATGATAAGGACAATGGTGACAGTGCTGAGTGAGTATTTGGTGAATTATAGCCGCTTTGCTCTGGAGATGTCAAGACTGTACCTGACAACCCAGTTATTCAGTTTCAGCTTGTACAGAATTTAATTGCAAATGTAATTACATGATAAACAAAATTTAATTTTGCTACAGACATAATCACGGCCTTGATTTTGTTGCAATGACATATTATTGCCCATTTAAGTACGGTATCTGCAGAGAACATAGTTTCATGTCAACTCTCATACTTTTATCAGGTTTGGAATAGTTACACATAACAACACTTCCGGGTTTGCCCTTGCAGCATCATTATGTAAAAGAAGATCTCTCTCATTTGTTTGGGTAGTTTTTGCTCTTTCGAATGAATCACCGTCATCTCTTAAGCCACAATGCAGCTTGAGTGTTTTTGTTTCACCCTGTAAAAATGTGAATATACAAACACCACTTTTACTACTTTATAGTACTTGTTTTATTGAATAAAATTGATTTGGTTTTGTTTTTATTGTTCTTATTATCTTACTTTTACTCATGTGATTTTGTACATTTTATTGTATTTTTATATATAACTGGTTGTTTTTATGACTTGTGTTTTTACATTTTAGTTGTCCTAGAGGTTTAATTTGTAAATTAATAAAGTGCTTACAAGTACATTGTAAGTGAAACAGTCGCCCAGTGGCAGGTTTGTTCAATTCAATTCAGATGTATTTCTATAGCGCCAAGTACTTCAGTGCGGCTCGGGAACTTACAGTAGTTGGGAGTACCAGGACGAGTACTGAGAATTTTGCATCTTTTGCATAAAAGATCAACTATTCAACATCTGACTTCATCTAAGTTAAAAAAGTTGCATTTAGTTATATTTATTCTTAGTTCACATTGTCAAATGGAGTCCCTCATGGGTCAAAGAACTGAGCGGCAGAATGAGAGTATATGGAACCTGAATGTCCTATTCAATGATGACAGACACACTGATGAGTATGAAAAGGAATGGCACATAGAACTCTGATTAGTTTATTGTATATTATGCAAAAAACACCCCCACTGATAATTAAGTCGATAAACTCCCCCTGATCATGCACCGGGCGCATGGTGGATAGAAACCCTGGCAAAATAGCAAACCTGACTTTGTGCTTTAGACTTAAATAGGGTCTTAAATATGTGTCTGTTACAGCACTGACAAAATAAAGTCCTTCTTCTTGTACAAGTTTGAGGCAGACGTCTCCTCCCAGAGGTGCAGGTAAAGAGGCCTGGTCAAGTGACTATTCATGCTAGTTATGTGACATCAATATAATTTAGAGGAGACAACATATGCTTTTATTTTCAAACTGACATTCGCTATTCAAAACCAAAACAACACTTCTGGAGCTTCCAGAAGTTGAAAAAAATGATCAGCAACAATTGTTGCTGTGACTGGGTGTAATGTTTTAAAATTGAAAATTCTTCTGGCTGATGAGTATGGGACTAAGGCCTTTTTTCGGGACCATGACTGATTATGACTCGTGATGTCACAAATCACAACAATCTAAAATGCTTTATTTTTCCTCTTAACCATCTTACATCAGAGAGTTTATACAGTATAAACCTCAAAATCCAATATGGATGGATGAATTTTCACGATGTGGGATCTTTAAAAAATGTATTGCATTTTTTGTGCACATATTTGCTGGCTTTTTAATTTCAGAGATTCTACTTCTAGTAGCTAAAATAACAATCCTTCTCTTTTTATGACCACACAATGAGCCGCTTGTCTACAGAGTGAGCAGGTTGACGCCACCTTGTGGCTCCGTCATTGTTTTCCCCAGTAGCTCTGAACACGTTTCCTCTTCTTCTGTGACAATCAAACTGAACGTACATTACCCTCACCTGCTATATTTGAGTGTGGACCAGAGTTATTATCCTCTCGACCAAAAGACCCACATTCTATGCGGAGCGCTCTGGAATAGGCCTCGGCCTCCTGTAACCCTGAACCGGATAAGCGGATATCGAAATTGGATGGATGGGTAGAATGGAAAGTAGATGGATGGCCCATCTCCCCTTTTTATTCTTACTGCTTTTTTCCTCAGTTTTCACTTATACCAATCTATCCTCCCATCTCCACAGCCTTTATATTGAACTGGTATGGAGCCAAATAGCTTTGACTCCTCTCCCTTTCACTGTCTCTCCTTTTTTATCAGGTCAGTCCAGTTTTCTCTCTCTCCAGTCTGTTGTTTAGAAGCAGGTTGCCTGTATTCCTCTGCTCCGTTGCTCTGTAGTAAATATACTGTACAATAAGATATATTCTCCCTGCAACCCCGCCAGTAATTTATGGATGTTTACCTGCTATCATGGCCCTGCATATCAGTAACTCACCCTACATGTGTCTTTGTATAAGTGTGCTCCTCTCCTTCTTTATATGTGCGTCCACGCTTTTTCCTACTCGCACACTTGTGTCCGAGGGTGTTGTTTTGTGTGCATCAGAGGTGTTCATGTATTTTTGTATATATATGCACTTTGTCCACAAGATCCTTTAATACTTCCAGACGATCGATACCCAGAAGCTCTGTCTTCTTTTTAAAGATGCACTCCACAGTGTTGTACAAGCCAGAAGTCAATAAAACAAAGCCAACATTGCCCTCATTTGTTTTGTTTTTTTTATACTACAATATCAAAGCTGTACATCAGGGAGTAGGTGGATATTTAGTGTGTTGTCATTTTGATGCAAACAAATGAATGCTTTTAGTCTCGGAATGTACTGTACAGTCTGTGCTAAGATGGCGCTTTCTTTGTGTTTTTCAGGGCTGGCAGCAGATGTGGCTGAGGATCAGGGGATGAGGTTATAAAGACGACACCAGAGGAAAGAGGGAAAAAACACAGAGGGAGTCTTGAAAACTTTTTTGGTATCACTGTACCCTACTCCACTACTGACACTACTACAGAGGATTACGTACTCAAGAGTACACATCAACATCCACACCTTCCCTCCCCTCACTACCATGTCCTCCAACCTATACCCTCCCCTCCTCATCCTCCCAGCCCTCCTCCTCCTCCTCCTTTCCTTTTCCACACCTTCTACGTCTTCCCTTCTCTCCTTCTCCCCACCGGAAGGAGGGCTCACACATTTGGTGGTTCACAACAAAACTGGTGAGGTCTACCTGGGTGCCGTCAACTGGATCTACAAACTGTCCAGCAACCTCACCAAACTACGAAGCCATGTTACCGGACCTGTTACAGACAACCCTCGCTGTTACCCTCCCCCTGGCGTCCAGTCCTGCCCCCATGAGCTGGTACAGACCTCTAATGTCAATAAACTCTTGTTACTTGACGCTGCTCACAACCGTTTAATTGCCTGCGGCAGTACTTCCCAGGGAATATGCCAGTTCCTACGTCTGGATGATTTGTTCAAGCTTGGCGAGCCCCACCACCGAAAAGAGCATTATCTATCCAGTGTTGCTGAGGCGGGCACCATGTCAGGTGTTGTGATTCCCCCAGATCCTTATGGTAACGGAGGGAAGCTTTTTGTTGGCACTCCCATTGATGGGAAGTCAGAGTACTTCCCAACCCTGTCGAGCCGAAAGTTAATGTCTAATGAGGAAAATGCTGACATGTTTAGCTTTGTGTATCAAGATGAGTTTGTGTCATCGCAGCTCAAAATCCCTTCAGACACCTTGTCCAAGTTCCCGGCTTTTGACATTTACTACATCTACGGCTTTAACAGCGAACAGTTTGTGTATTATCTCACCCTGCAACTCGACACCCAGCTCACCTCACCAGATGCAAGTAGTGAACAGTTCTTCACCTCCAAAATTGTCCGGCTGTGTGTTGATGATCCAAAATTCTACTCCTACGTCGAGTTTCCTATTGGCTGCACCAAGGATGGGGTGGAGTATCGCTTGGTTCAGGATGCTTATCTGGCCCGACCAGGGGCCCGTTTGGCACGTTCGCTTGGTATTCAAGAGCATGAGGAGGTTCTGTTTACTGTATTCGCCCAGGGTCAGAAAAACAGAGCCAAGCCGCCCAAAGAGTCGGCTTTGTGTCTGTTCACAATGAGGAGGATAAAGGAGAAGATTAAAGAGAGGATTCAGTCATGCTACAGAGGAGAGGGGAAGCTGTCACTGCCCTGGCTGCTCAACAAGGAGCTGGCCTGCATCAACTCGGTAAGTGTTTGCGACAGTTGCTCCTGGAAGTGTTTTTGTGATCATGATTGCGATCATCAGTGGCCATTAAAGCGATCTTAATCCTGATTGTTCAGGAAATATTGGATTGTGTTGCAGTGTGCATCTCCAGCTTAAACTCAAATTAGGCCAGTCCACATGCTCTTTAAGATTCTGTTCCCTCGTGCGCTGTCAGTAGTAGGATTTTCTTTTTGTATTAGTTGCCAGCGTTGATGAAAAAGCACTGGACTCCCTGTTTTACTTGTCTTGAAGGGTTTTGTTCAACACTAAAGCATTTACTGTTGAATTAAGTGAATCTAAATTTGTCTGAAATTAGTCTTTAGTGTTACATTGTTAGAAATGCACTGCATTACCTTTACTTAATTTAGACCAAAACCTCATGAAATTCTTTCAGGTTGTTGTGCTTGTTGAAAAGTTAGTTTTCACCTTGTGGGTTTATCATAGTGCATGTTTTATTCATTAATTATGGACTGTAGTTCAGGTTTTGAGATATTGTCAGCTTCTCCCCTGATGAAATACAGTCTGAACTTCTACATGATGGAGCTTCAAGATAACTTTTCAGTCCTGTGGTTTTGTTCAGTTTCGCTATTCCATCAATGCCAAAAAGGTTGCTAGAGAAAGTACTCCTGAGCAGTGGATGAGACCCCAACTAAAGCAGGTTAGATTCATGAAGGCTTATGCTCGCAACTTATAGAATTTAAAGTATGTGTCCCTATAATGTCTAATATGTAAGGTATTGCCAGTTATTACAGCAGCTTTCAGAGACCTGCTAGAGCTCATGCCTTGGGTTAAAGTTGTTCTGGCATCAAAAGAGAGAACCTACACAACACTGTGTGGTGGTAATGTTTTGTTCTACTGGATTTTATTCCAGTTGTCCTTCCGTCCTTGTGGGGTTCTGTCCACTGCAGGACCAGGACCACCAAATAAGCCAAACCCACAGTTTTTGAAACACTTTGACCCAGTTGTCTTCACTTCATAATCTGACCCTTGACTTGGTTTTTCTCAATTTCAAATACAACATCAACTTTAAGAAGTAAATGTTCATTTGCAGCCTCATATATCCCGTCCACTCACGGGTGCCATCAAAATAATTTAACTGATGTTATTACCACTTGAACTGTCGGTGGTGATAAAGTTATGGCTGATCAGTGTAAATACAAATTCTTGCACTGCAAACAAAGCATTGTCATGTTTTCAGAATATTGCAAACTGGCACATTACATGCAGGCAAGTTTCAGTTCATGTTTGTTTGAATCTTTGGACTGAACATGGTTTAAATGTGAGCGTTGTCATATGAGCGGTTTCCATTATGAATATATAGGGCAAACACAATGATAAAAAAAAATCCCCTGTACACAATGCAAGGTCAATGAAGTGTCCTCAAACTGACACCTAAACAGTGGTTTCTCAAAACTTTTTCCTGCAGTAAAGCGTGATGGCTGCAGTGCACTTGGCAATAAATGGAATAGACATACAAAGATCACATGTTAATATTGTGTGAATGTGTGCAGTGCTACATCAGCTTCTCTTCTCAGTAAATATGTTGGTGGAAAGAGAATCAGCAACATTTTACTTGAGTTGGGATATCATGCATTCTTTGGTAATGTAATAACTGCAGGAGCAAAAAAAGATGACAAGTGAATACCTTAGGAAGGAATCTCAACATGATTCCCCATTATTGATCCACTCTGGCGACAGGAGAGGCGACTTTCTAAGCTTTTCTCAATTTACTAGTAATATTTCACTGTCTCTGCAAGTTTTGGACGCTCGTCTTTCCTTTTCCTTGTAGATGAGATGGCCTAAGGGTGCCTGAGAGACTTCACCTGCTCCAGTCACCCACATGTCACACACACACACATCCACCCACCCACACCCACACACACACACACACACCCACGGCCCTGTATCCTCATGAATAATTCACCTTGTCTCACCTTCTGTTATTCAGTCGGTGCTCCATAACAACCTGCCATAAATCTCTGGACTCGAGTCTCCACTCTCTGTCTGCATCCTCTCTTCCTCTCTTTCCAATCCTATGGTCTTTCTCTCTTTACTCTAACCCCATGATTTGCATTAACATTTCTATAATTTTACATATTCTATAATTTTCCAAGCCTTCCCTTTGCTTCATCATTTATCTTTGTTTCTCATATTCAGCCAAACTCCTCTCCTGCTGCTTCCCTTTGTTTTTAATTTTTCTGACCTTAAACCTCACCCATCTTTACGCTCTTGCACTATATTTCCCTCCATTTCCCCCGCAACCCCCCATCTTTGCGCTTTCACCATCTCTCTCTGCCCTCTCCTTGACTTTCCACTGAGTGATGAGGTATAGAGTGACTTAGTGTGTAAAGCCAGCGCCTGGATGTGATCTGAAAATACAATGTGAAGGGAACAGCAGATGCAGTGAAAAAAGAGGAGAAGCAATGTAGAGGAATGGGAGAAAGTACAAGTGAGGGATGTGGGGTGGAGAACGGAAGGATGGGAGGACACCGCTGAGGTATATAGGGGAAGGAGCTATAGATCGGAGGATGTGAGGAAGAAACGCAATGCATAAGGGCATTGAATTACTCAGATGGAGAATGAACAAGAAGTAACAAGGCCAGGACCAAAGAACAAAGCGAGACAGAGGCTAATAGAAGGGGTGTGGAAGGCAGAGTCTTTGATCGACTACAGTAAAACCGGGGTCTGGCACCTATGGCTCCGTGCACTGCCACATGCAGCTCTTTAGACTCTGTCCAGAGGCTTCTGTGAAGATACCAAAATGAACAAAAGAAGCTCTAAATCAACAAAAAGAAGAAAAGGAAACCTACATAATAAACAATATTTCAGACAAAAGTGATGCAAACAATCAAGTAAATGGACGTACAATATCAGGAAAATAAACGAAAAAAAAAATCATCCACAACAATCAACAAAAATGTATTAGATTAGACAAGGAAAGAACCTTAACACCCATACATGAAGGCAATAATGTAATAAATGAACCAACATTAACAAAAATCTACCAAATAATCAACAAAATGAACAGAAATTATCAAAATGAACAAAATAATTACTAAATTGAACAAGAGTAAATAAATCAACAAAATGAGCAAAAAACAGTGGGTGTTAACATGCTGCCTACTAAAACTTACGTCATCTCATCATGTGGTACGTAAAGAGTTGGAACATTTTTTAAGTCTCTAGTCATGCATATATTTTGTTTTCTTTCTGTCCATAAATAGCTCTTTAGATTGTAAAGTTTGCTGACCCCTAGACTAGAAGAAAGTATGATCAATACTGACAGGCAGAATGTGCTGTTCGCCGTCTCTGCCTCCCTTTGTTATGACTAAAATTGAGCGCTACAATGCAGTATAGTGGCAAAAACAAGTTTATTCAGATGCATCCACATTTCTTGCCTCAGCTGAAGCAGTTTTGAAAATTAGGTGTGTGGGGCCAAAGACAGTCCATTTAAAATTTCCGAGAAAAACTTCAGCACACTGTCTAACTTGCAAGAAAAAATATTTGCTTGCGCTGTTTCGATCCTGGACCTTCATTAGGCAAACAGTTTGTCAAAAAAGGCAGGACACCTTAAATAGGAAATAGCTACACACTTGCAGCCAATCATCATTATGACGTCATATTGGCATCAGCAAATTTGCAACAAACAAACAAACAACAGCTTCTTGAATGAGAGAGTTAGTATGATGAAATGGATTTACAGCCTAGAAATAAAATCCCAAACAAGATATCAGTTTAAAATGATTCTATTTATGAGACACTTATGGTCCATTAGGGAAAATTTATATTGTTAAGTAGGAATCATTATAATAACCCCTAAATCAACACAGCTGGCACATTTAGTCATCGATCACCTGGTCATAATAAGTGGACCTGAATACAGGATAAATGACTACCCTTCATATGTTTCCCACACTGAGAAAAGGGCACTTACTTCATGATAAAACACAGTATTCAGAGAAGGTTCATCATTAAATCATTTTGGAGTCGGAGTTTATAAGGTATATACTGTACATATATACATTGTGCTAGAGAAAGTCTGTCATGACTGTCCCCCCTGGGTCAAATTTTGCCATTTTTTCAAAACTTTACTGACATATTGCATGGTACATGTAATGGTGATGAACCAATTGATCAACCTAAAAAGAAATGCTATCAAGAGCAACAAAAACATGGTTCGTTGAACAGTCCAAATATCCATTTTTGTTGTGAAAACAACATTTTCAGAGAGTATTTGCATCACATAGGTGTTTTGTGCTTTCTTTTAATGTGATTCACGTGACAAGGGGGAATTGAGAAGCTGTAATACAGATATTAAAACAGGAGAATGTTGACTGAAGCAAGTGTCCCAATGACAAGCTTATTCCAACAGACTACTTCCTGTAAAACAGACTACTGACACCCAACAAGTATTGCAACGTGAGCACTATACAGGTCATTGAATCCTATTCTCCTTGTCTGATATGACCCACAGGGGAGTTTGATGGATTAGCACCACTGCAGCAGGAGACATACTACAAAATGCAACAGATGACATTACAACAATGCTGCACTTAGACTGTGACAGTGTTATGGTCACAATTTGATTAGAGGCAATTTAGCTTTGGAAAAGGTAATTGGGGTAAAATTAAATATCTGGTTAAGGTTAAACATTTTCCTGTCATTAGTTTCTGCAGACCAAATCCAAGATTCAGCCAAAGATCCTCCCAAGGTGGATTTAGGAGCAATATCTCATACATTTATACTTGAATGTCAAAATAGGGTCATTTGGGGTCCAGCTGTAAGATGCCATTTAACAACCATGTACAGTAACTATGGGTTGTAATAGATTTAAACAGCTGCAGTTAACAAACTAATCAGCATCAGGTCGGTGAACTTATCAGAGTTTTTTTCTGTAAAAAAAGACCTGAAACAAGTAGGACCTACTGTATGTATGGTCCACATAGTTAAATGTATGAATATTAGGCTTGGCAGTAATCTAAAGACATGGCAGGCAGGGAGTCTATCCTTTTTCTTTTTACCCTTTTTTTTTTTTACACATGTGATGTTGTTCCATCCACCCGTCTTCTACCACTTGTCCATGCAGTCGGGTTGTGGGGGTCACAGCTTGAGCAAGGAAGCCCAGACTCCCCTCTTTCTGGCTGCCTCATCCAGCTCTTCTCAGAGGCATCCCCAGGCCAGCTGAGAGACACTGTCCCTCCAGCGTGTCCTGGGTCTTCCCGGGGACCTCCTCCTAGTGGGACGTACCCGAACACCTCACCAGGGAGGTGTCCAGGAGGCATCTGAACTACATGCCCATAAAATAAAACTCCACTCTGTAAACTTCTTCCATGCAGAGTACCGCTGCCACATTTAGCTCTGATGACAGCTTCGCTCACAAATGGCTTCTATACCATCACATGCATCACCCTGATGTGCACATTCATAGATGTTTAGCTCTGACCGATTGTACAATTACTGTCAAAGTCTTTACGGATTCATTTATGGTGAAAAATGAACGATCCATGTGATATTTATTAGTCCTCACTTGAGATATGCCATACACTGCTTGTCCACTTCTGATACAGCTTGGGAGACTTACAATAAATAAACATTTTATTGTTGTGCTGGTACTGAAATCAAACCTGTTGCGTTTGCATTATAAATGATCAGTCTTCTTACTAGTCTGCGAGGCCCATTTTCAATACAAAATTCATCAGTGTTGAACAATCAATAGAAAAAGTAAAAAATGTGGTCGGCAAGACAGCATGTTCTTGCTGTATTTGCTAATGTAATATTCTCAGAAGTGCAAGACGATAACAACATTACATCTCTGTCGAATACCCACCGGTGCCGTGCAAGCACCATGTGGCCCTGTCGTCAAAAGCATACTGTATATGAATGTGATTATGCTAATGTATGTACAGTTACATGATTGTCCTTTATAGCCATCTGTCGCTCTGCCTGTGATCGATCAAGGTCGTGTCAGCAGCACTAGCTCTGGGACATCGCTGTGATGAATTTATCATCTCCTCGTATGGGCATGTTCAGTGTTTCCTGACGAGAGCAGTGACAGCTTGTTGCCTCTGCACTACTGTCATGTGGACACTTTCATACTGGCTCATCTTAGGAGACAAGGTCAGGGTAGTGAGTTAGTGCTTAGACACGGCATGGCACCTGAAGTCAAACTTTCTCATCGTGCACAGGGGTGATTTTCTCAAAGTTATGCCTGTTCTCTCTGACGGGGCTCATAAACAAAATGAAACAAATGATTTCAAAACCATGTGTAATGGTTTTCTAACATAGACCCCGACATCTGAAGAGTAATGGTCAAATGAGAATATTCAGAGCAAGATATGCAGTTTAGCATGTATGACTTGCCTTATTTATTTCAGTTTGGCCAAGCCTTTTCTCCACATGCCACCGGGAGTGACAAAAGTGTGATTGGCACTGAGTGATTTTGCTCTCTCCCGGATGAAAAACAGGAAAAAAAATGCCACAATAGCTTTGATTATGACAGCAAATGGTGATCGCTCGTGGCTCAGTGAGGGAGATTCAAAGACAGCTGTCAAAAATTGAGGATGACCTTTTCTCAGTGACTGATGCTGATATGACCTACAGTATGTCTGTTCAACAGCCATAAGAAGCACAGCATACAATGATGAAACACACGTACTCTACCTGTTTGGACACACCGTCTTTACAATATATTAGAAGTAGCCACATTTTCCTTTGAAAACTCACAGCATTTTCTCATCTGAGTCAATTGGTGCTAATTCTTGCCTTCTTAATGTGCGTCAGTTGTCTTGTGCAGCGGTAGGGCAAATGCAGAACAAGTAGCCCTATCAGTGCTAGTACAACTACTGTACAAATCCATATTATGACAAGAAACAGGCTTACTTTAAGTCAGTCGCTCCAAAGTGCAGTCAGATGAGGACTGTGACAGGAAAGGAAGATTAAAAGCTACCTCTGCTGCAGGAGATACGTTTATTAGAAACACCAGCCTTAGAAATCGTCAAATTAAAAGCACCTCAGACAGCATTTGATTATTTTGGTGACTATGAATTGAAAACTGGTCTGAGTGACTGCCTCATGACTCTTTAGATATCTTCACCATAAATGTAATATGTTGGCATCACAAGTTAGCCTTAATCGCCCAGTCATGACCGGTGCCACATTCTCCCCCTTCCTTTGCCTTTGATTGATTTTTGTCAATATGAATTGCACATTTTGGAACCTTGGGATCATTGGTTGAACCTTGGTGTTTACAACTATAGCAGCACTCATAGATGACATGCACTGATGAATTTAATTCTAATACGCTGACTCGTATTGTCGCCTGGGATTCAGTAGGCGTTATCGTCCGTCACACAGGCCGCATTCACGTCACCCAAGTTCATCACATCGGCCTGACACAGTGTCGGTGGCAGGAAACTTAAAGGACATCTGAAATCTCTCCACCTCTGGAAGCCTTCAAGCCACAGGTCTCTCCCTCAGCATCTTCATGTCCACTCATTACCCAGAAGCAGAGGCCACAGTTGGTCATGTGGGAGTTAAACTGAGTCGTGGGTGACCTTCGCCGGCTGTGGGCCGTCGTCCAGTTCTACAGCTCTGTAAAGCAGGCCGACTCGGCAGTGCTACGGCATCAGCATGACTAATGAGACTGATTCAGACAGACAGAGATACTATCCTGTGTATGTGTTTAGGGCTTTCGTTACCCCCCCCCCCGTATACTTCTCTGTGAGTGCTCATTTGTGTGCTTGTGTTTGTGTCCGCCTCTTATCCTGGCCTCCGAAGGAGAGGAACAAAACACTGGCGAAAACAGAAAACAGAAGAAAATGGTCTGATAATAAGAAGGTGTGTGTGTATGTGAGTGCGTGTGAGTCTGCATTGTCTGCAAAAAAAAAACACAAAGTGGATGTCAGGAGGAAAACTGCCTGCAATAACAGAGGAGGAAGATGTTCTATTGTCACTCCCTTTCTCTCTCCCTCTCTCCTTCTATCTGTCTCTATTTTCCACACTATAATGGTGTTTATTAATATTTATCAGTGTTGATCACTGCTGGCCAGGATTATAGTCTATTTCTGTGGCATTTTGTATTCTGTCTTCCAGGCGATTGGTGTGTATATGTGTGTGTGTGATTTCATTGCTTCATTTTCCTTCTATCTCCTTTGTATCTTCAGTCCCATTACGGCTGGCTTGTGCCTCAGCGGACGGATCACTCACATTGCTTACTCGCACACGGTGCGGTTCATCTTAAAGCTTTAATGACAACAACAAACACACAGATATTCCTAAACAGTTTCAATTTTCATGGTTATTAATTTAAATGCCATATAAAGTACACAATGACCTTGACAAAACCGTAGTCCTGCTTGTTAAAAGTAAAGGGATATTTGGCAGGACATCGCCTCATTATTGCAACACTGACTTATGGGTATTTTATAGTGTAGTGCATTAGGAAGAGTTGATTCAGACAACGTGATGGGCTCTGTATGTCTTGCGGACGCTGTGTTTGACTTGCATCCAGAGCCTTTGTGTACATAAAAATCACCAATGAAAAGAAAAAAAGCAAAAGCATACAGCTAGCTGCAACAAACAAAGGGCACTTTTGTTACTATAACTGCAAAAATTGTGCAGGTGTGCCTTGTAGCAGCATGTAAAACCTCTTTATTGGGCATTCTGCAGTTTAAAGGTCCAGTTGGGTAATATGTAAACCGAATATAATGTTTGTAACTTTGTTTTTACTGGAGTATAATGAGATAAAAAGAAGAATTAGTGTTTGCAGTATGTTAGAATGAGCTCTGTATTTACAGAGGGAGCAGGTCCATGTAGCAGCTTGTACGTCAGAACAGACCTTCTCTTCTTTTGCCTTATTGTCCATTTGTGGAAAATAAAAAAATGCTCTTACATTTCCCAGAAACACTGTTAGAAAATGCCATTAGAGGTACATAAGACGGCAAAACTTACCCGTTCATGCATGAATGATTTAAAAGTTGGGGATTATTTACTGGATTATTTTGTTAATTTTTTAAAACTTTTTTGTTCCTTTCTTTGCAGCTTCTTAATTGCTTTGCTCATTTCACTTCTTATTTGGTCAATTTTTGCAAATGTTTCTTCTTTTTGCATCTAATTTGCCTAATTTCCTTGATTGAGGTGCTCATTTTGCCTATTATTTTGCTCGTTTTTCTTCAGATTTTGTTCACTTTTTCTTAATATTTTCATTGTTTTTATTTTCTTCTGATTTTGTTCACTTTTATTCATTTCCTTTACTATTGTGTACCTTTTGCTTCTTATGTTGCGCCTTTTCCTGATTATTATTTAAAAAAAAAGTCAAAATACTCACTGGTGTGTTGCAATTTGCTGTGCTTTTTGCCTTAATTTTGTAATTACTATAAATGTAATGTTACATTGGGTAGCGTAGTGGACACCATGCATGAACGGGTTAAGATGGTAAAACTTGCTTTTTTCTCTGTCTCTTTCATTTTTATTCCTTTGTTGCTTTTTGGATAACAATTCAGCAAACATTTGTACAGTCGCCTGGAAACCAGACAGATCTGCCTGAGCAAATGAGTATGAATTAGCTCGACTGCATGTCAGTCTAGTATTACTCCCATTTAAACAGATCTCCCACTCGTCCGGGAAAATGTTTGACCAGTGAAGCTCTTTATCTACTATGTGGGGTTTTCAGTGTGGTTCATTATGACAGTATGATGATAGGATGAGGCTACAACAGCTGCCTGTTCACTTCTAGCTGCTGCTCAAGGAAACCTCCAATCTTTAAAACAAATATGTGACATTCAAACACTTTTCAAATGTGCAAGTATAGTAGTGAGCATTGCAGACCAGGGCTAAGAATCGGTTTAAGGGGTGTGTGAAAAACATATACGCACTGTGCGTTCCTAACCTTTGTTCTGAATGCGCACTCTCTTCTCTCCTATTTCCCTCTGTATAGTTCAGATACATATCAGTGTTTTTCCTCCAGATCTTAATTAACTGTCTGGTAATTGTTCAGTTAGCTTCAGTGGCCGCATGCATCAAGCAACAAAAGCTCGTAAATATGTTCTCATGTCTCTGTAGCACTTGGTGTGGTTGAAATCCACACTAAAACTACTGACAACTGGGTTTATGATTGACAGATAAGAAAACAGTGAATCTTCCTATTGAAGCCATATCTTATTCAACTGACAGCATTGTCAGTCTGAGTCGTCCCAGTATTTTCTGTGAGTTAAGAATAAGCGCCTGGACAAAAAGCCTTTCCTGAAAAGGTATAACACGATGATGAGACAGGGTTAAGTTTGCGTCACCTTGCATGTCACTGTTCTCTTTGGATGTACTGCAGGTTTGTCCAGTTCCAATCACAGTACTTGAACATCAAAACTGAATTGCAACATTCTGGAATTCCATTTCAGAGTTACTTTAAATCAAGTGAAGTTCGTTAAGTTACATTTATTTGTAACATTCATATACATGAGATTTTTCCTCCACATTTGACCCATCCCCTTGGGAAGCGGTGGGCGACTGCTGTGCTTTTGGGGGGTTCAGGGCCTTGCTCAAGGGCCCACAGTAGTGATGAGAGTGGGGGCAGATGGTAGCCTTCACCTTCCCCACCCTGATATCCTGCCGCTGTGGGGATTTGAACCGGTGACACTCCCCTTTTCTAACTTCTCAGCCACCACTGAACTCAGTGTTAGTCTGGCAAGGTCAGGTAGCGTGTGCAGTTTATTTATCACCCTTTGTTTAAAGGTGCAATGTTTGATTTTTAAATTGTCAAGTACGCCTCTTCTTCTTCTCCTTTCGGCTGCTCCCCTCAGGGGTCGCCACGCTTATGCTAGGTTAATTCTCCTGCCAGTGACTTTGGCTGAGGTGCTAGCTGAAATCACTCTCAACGATGTTAATGAATGAATTTAGAGAAAGACAAGCAGCTACACTATGTCATATACCCAGTATGATGAGTTGCCATTGCCTGCTATTTTTAGGTAACTTGTTGCTATTCAGTTGATCTGCCAAGGATGTTTTGCTTAAGAGCATTGCTTCACTATGGTGGCTTCATGTTACACATAGAATACTAATCTAGATTATTGTTTATATAAAGACACCAATAAGTGCAGCTTTGAATTATGCAGCAAGCTTGTAAATGGTTTATGCAAAAGAACACACAAAAAATATTCATATTCTTTACCCAGCAGTTTATTGAGAATGTTTTGGCAAATGCAGCCTCAGAAGTCAAATTAACTTTGAGCCTTACTTTCTTAACCAGCAATAAAATGTGATTGTTTTGAAGGATGCGTTGTGGCAGTAATACGGATGCTGTGTTCTCGGGGCTCTCCCCTCCACTCGACTTAAATGGAATGTGTGGCACTGGTCCAAAATGTGTCATTGCTGTGCCTTATTTTGCCAGGATATTGACAGTGTTTCCAGGAGAACAACTCTGGGAACAGATGGTGTTATCTCAGGCCACAGGTAGAATTTCTCACTCATGTTAAGAAACTCAAGTTTTTATGACTCAGTAGGAGACTAAGTGACTTGTAAAGATGGATTTTTAGTACTGAGGTGATAAATACATGCAGCACCGAGGTGAATTGCTGTCAAACGCTGCCTAGAATACAGCCCATTGGGGGAAACACTTTCTGATGAGGTGCGGTTTTCTCTTCTGCCTCTTGAGACATTTTGATTCATGACACAGCAAAACATTTGTTACCTCAAGGCATTTTAATGACTTCAGCTCTAGCATTTCTGCGTGTGCTTTTGTCTTGTGATATTTTCCCTGCTTAAGGCTTAAGCATGTTTTGGCCAACATGCTGTGACGTTGACCTTATTCTCAGCAGAGGAAATACTTAGGTCCAACAACAGCATTACAGTGCCTGTAAACTAAATATCCTGAACAGTGGTGTTCATTGTTAACTTCAGCACATGACAAAATGGATTAATGGCTGCTATAGGTTTATGAGAGCCTTGGCTTGTTAAGATTTGCAGCATTTTGCAGCTTGTGGCCATTTGGCATTTGAAATGTGACTTAGCTATAGTATAAGTTTGATCTGAAGCGAAACCTACCAAAGCTCCAAAAAGTCTTGCATATTTTACACAAGTCAAACACTTCAGCTGGTGAGATGGAAGAAACTGTGAATACAGCAAGTGTTGGCCAAGTTCTCCACCAGTCTTAGCTTTATGGGAGAGTGGCCAGAAGGCATTTGAGGGACTGCAACATCAACTAAAAGAAAGTTATTTGGTCTGATGAAACCAAAATTGAGTTTTTTGGCCATCAAACTAGGGCCTAAAAGGCCAAACATAGGGGATAAGATGACTTAGTCTGCAAGATCACTACAACTTAGGAGCAAGTATTTTACAGGAAGACAATGACCTGAAGCATACGACAAAAAATACACAGAAGTGGTTTAAAGACAACATTGTGAAGACCCAGACCTCAAGCCAAAATAATTTGTGGACTTGAAAAGGGCTGTTCACTCCTGAACCCCATCCGACATGACAGAGTTTGAGCAGAGGAATGAATATTGTGGTAAAAATTGCTGAGACTATGGTCAAACACCTCCTATGGCCATCTGGCCTGAGCCACACCAAACTGCAACTGCCTCCCCTCCGCACTCCCCTGCTGGTCCACACTCACACTGACAGCTCCGAAACAGGCTGAGGCACGGCTACATCTCTACATAGGAGATCACGTCACTATACACGTATACAACTTAACTGACTTTGTGGCTTATGTTTGAATCGTTTTGGACTTGTAAAGACTTCCATTGGATGTATATATTATACGTACATTACACAGTGATTTCTGTTTAATCATGCTGCCCGGATACAGAGGCAGAAGGAAAAGAGGTTTATATATCAGATACAGTATATTTCGGGTCTGCATGCACGTAGTCATGCACTGTGGCCCACGTCTTCCAACCATGCCAGGGCCTGGGAATCATGCTGTGCTTCAGCATCGGTTATACTCACATGACTTAAACGGTCCATGCTTTAGGTGTGAAAGGCACACATAAAGCATCTACAGAATTCTCTGACACTAAAGGATTTTTTGTTGTAAATTCTTGCCAAAAAGCCAAATTATACTGACATAGATTTAAATTCCAATGCAATAAACAATGAAAACATTCAATAGGGTGAATGCTTTCTAGGCAATGTACTAGTTGGGAGACTCTTTGGTGGCTAACCAAAACATGATTCCTGTGCTAAGGTCATTCTACATCCAACACATCCTGATATCAAGTCACTGCTGCTGATTCAGCACCTGATGAAAATTGTGATTATTGATTTATTAACTGCGTGTGCAGAGAGCAAAGTCATCTCCGTTCTTAAAGATGTAGAAAATGAATTTTGCATTTAGTAATTTAGTATTAACTTCATGTAATTTGAACTCTGTTGTCTGCAGAGGTAGGATAGGGTGTTGTTGAACCTTTTAAATGTGTCTCAATCCGTTTTAATGAAGCAAATTCTAATGTTTTAGCAAATACATGTGCAGTTTGGACTATAGTATAGTTTATTCCCAGTATTAATTCCCAGCACAAACTCCACTGTGTGTGTCTGTATCACTTTGGCTTTACGGTATTTTACAGAATCCCATATTTAGTGAATCCCTGTAGTGGTCTGCTTTAATTGGATTATGGTTGTCAGGGGAGGCTTTGCTTCAGATTACACAGATTAGGATTTGCAGTGCTCAGATGGTCAGTATGTGGCTTAAAGAGCATCATCTGGTTTGTGTTGCATAGAAAGAGCATTTTGGCTGTTGTGCAGATGTGATATTTGTCTGTATTTGAAGAATGTAGGCCAAAAGCAGCAAATAGTTCACACATAAAATTGTGCCTCTGTCAATCTGTCTGTATGTAGACATTTTCTAAGCAGACGTCATTATGTTTTTTTGATCTGGACAAATTTCCGCAGGGTGTTTCCCTTTCACTGTAAGGCAGCCTGGTCATTTCAGTATCACTTAAACCAAATTCATGTGTATTCAACATAAAATCAATGCAATGCAGAGATCTGTTTAGACCTATCTAGTCCTGCCATAATGAACTGCTATAATATCTACATTTTTACTGTAAAATAATCAAATTAAATTAACACACCATAGCATTATTATGTATTTTACATTTTAATATGTCTAAGAATGAAGTTTGCTGGCATTCTCAACATTTAGTCCAAACAAAATAAGCAACGGCTCAACTAAGAGATGCACAAAATGAACCAATAAATAGCCAAAACATAATACATGCAAAAAAAAATATATATATATGTACTGTATGTATGTATCCAGACAAAAAGTTAATTCATGAAATTTAACATTACAAGAAAAGCACCAAGTATTTACAAAATGAAGAGAATAATTAAGAAAATGTACAAAATAATAAAGAAAATGGGTAATAATTAGTCAAATTAACAAAATGAACAAAATTTAAGTAAATCGTCAGAGGAAACAACTAAATAATCACCCCATATAAAACCAGCACCATGAATATTGTATAGAATTTTCCCTTTTTGTTATAACATCAGTGAAATTGTAAAACTAGTCTGTTACTTTAGTGTTTAAGTACAAATGAAAATGAATAGCAGTGAATATATTAACTGTGCATGTCTTACTGCCTTGCTGAATGCTAAATTGGCTGCAGCTATGATAACAATGGTACAAAGTCTACAAGTGAAGACAGAAAAGCACATTTCCAGCATTTACAGTTGGAACAATGTTCAAAATCTGCATCGCTGCTTTCAGCTGAAGTCCGTCGTGCCAGCAGAGCCGCATGCCAGAGCCAGGGTTTCCATGTGGAATTGGCTCATTTGATGACTGAGGCGATCTGGGGTAAAACAAAGCCGCCGTCCCACTGTGGCACATTAACCTATATGGCCGACTGACACCGGAGCCGAGCCCCGTCTCTCTCACTCTCTCTTTTTCTTTCCGTATCCATCTCTGTCTCTATGGGATTCCTCTGCTCTGAATGTTTTGTTTTGCACACACCTTCATGAAATTATGACCCAGAAAAGTTTTCCCAGCGGGATTCAGTTCTGACAAACACAGAGACTGGCAGGGATAAACACAGTGTAAACGGGCTACGCCTCATTCCTGAACTCGCCAGCATAGCACTTAAAGTAATAGGCATTTATTATTCAGCCTCTTTGTTTAAACACAGCAATTAAACCAATTATCCTAAACAAGTGTTTCAAGGTATTTTAAAGTATATTGAGTGTGGCGAGTATCGGCGCTTATGAGGCTTCACGCATGTACCCCCAAGTATAATAATGGGACAGATGAGAAATTAACTGATTACTGCCACAGGTAGAGAAATCATCTTAATATTTTATCTTGATATTTTATTGTTTGAGTGTTTCAGTTTCATTATAAGGCTTGCATGCAGCACCAAAGCCATCTTGTCAAATTAATTGCAATCAAAACTAAACTGACCTCTCCCCGAGTGAATAACTGCTGTTGGTCCATAGTAAATTTCATTTTACATTGCACTTAAAATCTCACTATGAATCTGTTGACATGCTCAGTACTGTCAACCCTGAAAAATCCATATGACACGACCTCAGCAAAGAACAAATCCTTTTAAAATTTGTGACATCAAATGGACATTGAAGTGGTGCAGACATGCAAATATGTTGGTGTATTGTACGTCTGGACAAGAAGATGGACCGGTCCGAGAACACAGGCGTTCTCTGTCGAAAGGGACAGAGTTGGCCATTTTTCCTCAGCGTCTTTGATGCCTAATACCCCTTTATTACAGGTGTGGTTCTCTGCGGAACACACTCCACAGTGGAAGCTCACAGAAGTGTGATAATTCAGCCGTAGACACCATGAATGTTGCAGAAAATTCAGACCTGTTTGAATTTTCCACCAATTTTCAGCGGAAGACTGCGGAAAGACCCAATACGTGACAAAATGCGACATGTCTGTGATAGGAACCAAGAACACCGTAAGGCCGCCGTACGCCGTATGTAGCCACCACAAGGCCATCGCAACAGTCCGCAGTGCTCCACACCTCTTTTTACTGGATGTAGCTTGTGGTGGTTGAATGATTGCGGTGTGTGTTGCCACCGCAGATAGTGGCCTACGTGGAAAAAATGCTATTCTCCGCAACCAACCACCGGCATAGCCACGTGGTGTGGCTCTGCAAGAAAGCAAGCTTTCTATGAAAATCTGATGACTGTGGGAAAGGGGTATAAGATGCTGGACTTGCTGTCAGTCTGTGGTTGGAAGTGCACTCTTTTATACTGTGATCTGCTGGGAGGAAGCATCATACAGAAAGATGCAAAACAGCTGGACACGCTGGTAAAAATTCTCAATCAGTTTTTTGCAGGTGTCTTTAGTCACTGGGGCTGGAGGACAGGAGGATACAGAAGTAGTTGGAGGACATCATGGCCAACCCAGAACATTGTCTGCACCTCGTTCTGTCCCGTAGAGGAGCAGCTACAGTGGACGACTCACATCACTGCACTGCAAGGCTGAATGTTTCTTCATCCTCACGGCCATCGGTGTTCAATACCACAGCTGGTGGCAGACTGAAGACTGAGCAAATGTTACCGATTCGATCTGTTTTACCTATGAGCTTGTGAATGGATTTCTCAAAAAGGGATAAACAGAGTTTTTTTCCATTCAGTTAAACTAATTATAGCCAAAACGCACTCGTCCTGCACCCACAAGCTAAAATAGACCCACCCCCCAGGAGTGACAGGCCAGAATTCCTTTTGTTTTTTAAAATATTGTCTGTATAAAGTGCATCATTGTGTGTTTCTTCTAGCCTTTTGCCAGAATTTGATTCACCTGACAATGATTTTCATTACAACTCATCAGAATGTTTTGCAACACTTCTCAGTGAAATCAAATCAAAGCATATGTGATGGAGGTGTAAAGTGGCCCTTTAAAAAGCAAAGAAAAGTCATAATTTATTTTGTCAAAACCCTTATAAACAGCTTTAATAGTCTCATATACACAGTGCAGATATAGATTTAAATGTCAGAAAATGAAACTTTTGAAACTGTCACATACCCAGACAGCGTCTACGTTACAATAAATATGTAATTTGACTCGTTTGATTCATTTCATACAGTTTCTCCTTTTTTTTTTCGAAGAATAAGATTTTGACTCGACATGATGCTAATTTAGAAACAAGAGTCAACTACAATCTTCAAAATTTGAATTTGGTTGTTGAGTTGTGTGGAATAGAACCTGTGTGGAAGTGGATGCAGCTCCTTGTAAACCATCGAACTCTTTCAGTTTGGTCCCGTTGGCTAAAATGAACTACGCTGTCTGGGAATCTGCCAAAAGAACACACTCCCGCACAATAGGAAGGAAGCAAAGCACCAGAATGAAATGTTATATTCCACACGTAAGCCTTTTCAGTGCATCCACACATCTCCATAAGTACAGTAGTCCAATACATACATGTAAAATTATAGTAAGATGCTACTAATGCATGGATAAAAATGCATGTTACATACAGCGTGTTGTTGCTGAAAAGAATATATTGCGATGTAACCCCTACACCAACATTTTATGTTACTCTTGCTCCAGCAATGGTATTCCAATCAGGTCTTTCTGCCTGTATGTACAGTATGTCTGTAATCTGTTACTCAAAAACTACAACACATGTTGACTTGAAAATTTTACACAGAGCAGGTCTGTCCCACTACTGGTACTGGTCTTCCTGCCTGTATTTGAATCAATATTTCAAAATCTGTCATATTTCATGTGTTAGTCTAGAACATAGAAACATCATATTTGCTTTTCATATGAAACATGCTCATACGTTGATAATAGAATACATACAGCATTAACAGTCACATCGACTACATCCCAAGTAACTTCAAGACATGATACAAACTTAAATCCATGTATTAATGCTTTATTTAATGTTTTTAACCTTCAAAAAAACCTCAACTTTGCCAATGATTAGTTGGCACAGTAACTTTCAACTTTATTACTATTATACTATTCATGTTGAAGATGCTACAGTAACTGCTAGAATATGTTTGAGTCCAGCACCCCCAACACTCCTCTACCTGGGTCTTCAAGGGTTAAAAACCAAGGAATTTACAATGTGGTGGAATTTTTCACCAAATTAACAAACTTCATGCAGCGATGCATCAGAAAAGCTGTGTGTCTTGCAATAACGAATTTAATGGACATTAGGTGTGCAGAAATATACAGTGGCAAGGCATTAGGGTTCAATGTTTAAGAAAGGAAAGAAAAAAATAGAAAATATTTAAAGAAAAAAGGAGAATGAAAATAGAAGCCATTTGGTGAGCACAGACCTATACATAAACTATAAATGACACACATTAATACACAAAATAATTTCTTGGCAGTCTGTAAATATTATCCTGCTCCATTACGCTCACACTTGAAGGTTACAGGTCAGTCGAGTTTAGTTTGTTTTTATATTGTAACATGCTTTGCGGCTTCTTGTATTGGCACATCTGTTTCCAATCACACAAGTGGATGTAAGAAGAAAGAGCAAGAAAAGGAATGGAAGAAAATAAGATATGAGTAGAGAATGACTAAACCAACAGAGCAAAGAAACAGTGCGGAATAAATCGAGCTGCAAAATAAATGTTGATCTCTTGGCATCCCAGCTATTCCTCTGACTCTGACCTATGGCGCTGAAGCCCCTCTCTCTCTCTCGCCTGCAGCTTTTTGTTCCACCAGAGCAAAACTCCTCGCTGCCAGGCTCTCCCTCCATCTCCAGCTTAATACTCCTCATTTCGCCCAAGCCAAAACAACAGATGCTGAAATGTCGGTGGGCCTCTCCCTTCCACTCGTGAACTCGCAGAAAAGTAAAGAAAAACATTTACACACCAAAACATACTGGTTCAAACACAGCGTGTCTTGAAAGAACAGGGCCGCTGCCAGATTTGCAGTTTCTCCTGTAAATGCTTAAGACGTGTTCAAGTGCTTCCCCGAGTCAAAACTTTGGTCTCTTCGTATGTTAAAATAAAATCAGCAGTGGTTCTTCCATCAAAACAGTTGTTTCGGTATGTGTTCTCCAGGAAGGGGGGATTAAAGAACAAACTGTTTTTCTTTAGTGGTGAAAACCCTACTGAGCTACCAGAATAACAGACATTGTGCACTTCTGCAAACCACACATTTCAACATAACTTACCATTGAATGATCTGCTACTTTTATGCCTTTCCTCAGGCGTAAAGGGCATGCGGTTGAGATGGATGGTGGATTTACAGGACTTTGCTGCAATAGAACGGAGTTAAGATACTGACTCCATACTTTTAAGTTTTTATCCCCTGGTACTTTGGTTAGCATTAGGAAAATATGATCCCAGTAATTACATCCTTAGTTCTTCTTTTCTTTTTTACATGTGTAGACTTTGCTGTAGTAAACAAACCACTGGAATCTCTCTTTGACCCGAGTGTCCAATTCTGTTTTCTCAAATACATGAACCAACCTGGAGCCATTAGAATATCGAAGCAGAGGTACATGTACTGGAAAAGTTGAGGTGAAATGTATTTTTGAGGAGTGGTGAGAATGACGGACTGTGCATTAAGTCTGTCGCTCCCACATTGTCACATATAATTTAAACGTTTGGTTCTGATGCTGCCAGAAATGAAAGCATGAGGCTGCTACTGGAACAGTTACAAAGACTAAGTGCTCTTATCTGTGATCTAGAAATGATTTTGACATTATGTGTAAAATACAGTTCTAGACAAAAGTTTGGACACATCAAGTTTCTATTATTATATCTACATTAATATTGAAGACATCCAAACTGTGAAATAATACATAAGAAATTTTGTAGTAACCAAAAAGGGCTAATCAGCCCAGGACATGTTTAAATTGTAGATCATCCATTGTAGCCATATTTTGCTTTGATGACAGCTTAATCCAAAATACTAGCCTGTTACCAACAGAAGAATCTGCCAAACAACAACTCCCAGAATGCATTTCAGTAGCAGTCACTGGGTTTTAGATCCTCCTTTTTCACCTTTTGTCTGTGTTGACAGACTGAAGTTACAGATTTACAGCATAAGAGCTTCTCTCCATAGCAACAGCAGCTGAGGCTCATGGGTATTGCAGTATTTTGAGCCAACGAAACGTTCTGAAAGACACGTACAGGCAGTTCTCGGGTTACGCGGGACTCGGCCTACGTCAAATTTGACTTTACGACGCCTGCGTCTCGTCCGCCA
>JAQQAE010000359.1:0-35121 GCA_029823295.1 Pseudamia nigra
TGATCCAGCTAATCAACAGTGGGTAGGGCAGAGACAGTTGGAAAACATGCAGGGACACCGGCCCTCAGGACCTGGAAATGCCCACTCCTGACTTAGGATGAACTGAACCTCAGACCCAAACTAAGCTTAATCCCAAATGCCTTTGGCATGAATTTTGAAATTTAAGGAACAATTCAACTTGTATTTAATTTAAGGAATAATTCAACCAACAGGTGACAGTTTATGGTCTGTATAAAGTATATTAAAGGGTATTTAATATTTCTTGCAGCTCCAGGCAGATTTTTTTTTCTCTCTGGCCCAACATGTGTCTTCAAACAATTAAGATTTCTGATCTCTGCTTTAGATGGACATTCATTAGATCCTTCCATTTATTCATGTAGCAACATGTCCTCAGCAATGCAGCCCCATCCATGTATTTTAGCAGAATTCCATTTGCCATCCAGCTTATACTTTCTCTGCCTAATGACTGCATAGGTACCTTGCTTTAGATCAGGGTTTGTCTGCATCATGTTTTAGAATCCACATTCAGATCTGTAAACCTCAGTTACTACACTGGGGCTAAAACCAGAGGTGGGTAATACTTTAGTATATTTTCTCCTTTACATGTACTTGAGTAGCTTTTCCCATAAAATGTCCTTCTGAAAGTAGTTGTTATATTTTGTTCCACCTCAATGAGTGGAAGTAAAAAAGACTGAACAAAAAAAAAAGAAACAAAACTGGACAAAAATATATTATCAAAATTAATAAACTAGATACCCCTCCTTGAATTGCCACCTTATTGTTGTGGTGGGGGTTGCGCGCCTGAGCGATCTTAAGAAATTGTCCAGAGCAATTTTCCCTGTTAGGGTCTCCCAAGGCAAATTGGTCCTAGGTGACAGGTCAGACTAAGAGCAATTCAGAAGATCCTTCTAATGAAGAAAATCAGGAACCAGGGTGCTCTGCCCTGTATGGGGAGACTGGGGCCCCACCCTGGAGCCAACACCGCCAGCCATTAAAACCTGAAAAACAACCTGAAAAAGGAACACGACTCTACCTTCCTGTAGGCCCACCACCTGCAGGAAGAGTTGTAAGGGTCCAGTGCTGTGTGGTTTGTGTGGCAGCAGAAGGTGGAGTCTGGGTGGTCCAATCCCTGGTTCTCCAGCTGGTAGGAGGCCCTGGGGCAGACCTGGAGGAGGTAGTTGGAGGGAGGGCAGTCTCTGCTTAAGCTGCTACCACCGTGACCCAGATGAGTGGAAGATGTTGGGAAGTTACCCACTATTCGAGTAGATTTTTTATGAGACACTTTTTTTTACTTTTAAGTAATTGTTTTTCTGAGTACTTCTACTTCTATTTGAGTCATTAGAACAGTACAAGGTTGCAATATTTTTACTTGAGTACTGTTTCTGTTTACCGGCCTCTGGCTGCAATATGTAAAGGTTATTTTTCCATGTGGCATTTCAGTGCACATATGGAACTTCTGTACATATTGCACACAGGTCATAAGGTCTCTACATTCACTAATCCTACGTCCTGTGCACATCGCTCCACTGACATCAGCTCCTGTGGATGGCTGGTACAGAACACATTGTCAGATTAATTGTGCGATTGCACTGTAAATATTAAATGCGGCGGACTTACACGTTAATCCCTCTGCCCTGTTCTAATGTAGCTCTTCTTTGAACGGGTTTCCATTTAATTTAGAAATGAATGATTTCTATTTCATGTTTTAGGCTTCAGCCCTAAGAAGACAATATTGTAATTACAGTAAGCTTCTTATGAGCTGATACAATTATTGAGGTGAGCAGTTTATATTGTCGTGTGAAAGTGGGACCTTATGCTCTTTCAATTTAGAAAACGACACAACTTTTACAAGGATAAAGACATTTGATCCTCTAGCATATGTCACATCTTTGTGAAATGAATTAATGCCACAGAGCAGCTGGCGACACATTTATCACCTTGTGGCGACTGTCAGGGATTGTGTGGCCAAAGAAAGACACAGAGCATCGGCAAACACAAATAGACAGTGCAATCTTTAAAGGTACCACACATAGTGTGTCTATTAAATCTTCTGTAAGGCTGTTGACAAAATAACGTGTTCTCGTTTGATGTGTCTTGATGGCCTCTTTATAACTCTGCTGTACATGCTGTGATTTCACAGTGAGATGTTGTACCTGTTCACTTTTCATTAGAAAACTAGAAAGAAAGCACAGACCTCAACCAAGGCAGCTCAGTTTCTCTTCATGGTGGGATGCAACAGTGAAAATAAATGACGAAGTTGTACAAAATGTCAGTTTTAATGTTATTTTATTATTTGTTCTACAGTTACTCACGAAAAATAAATTTTCCATAATGGGAGCTTTCTTTGAAATCTAGCTCCATAAATACTAAAGACCGAATTCATAGGCACATTACTGAATCAGCAGACGTTCCACTACAGTTTGGTGTCTGTTTCATGACTATAGTGTTATTAGTTACCTCACAGTAACTATTTTTCCTCAACCCCTGTAAGTATAAGCATTCTGGATCACTATGTCTGGAATATTGTCCATATCTGGATCAAACTTTGTGGTTTGATAGAATCTATCACAGCGTTATGCTGTGTTTTTTGGCTAAAATTTCCAGGTGTTATTTGTGTTATACAAGGATAAATGTTCAATTTGGTCCTTTAAAAATCTTCTGGATCCAGATGATGATCCAGATCACTCCCACAAACTAACTGATTGGTACTTGTTCCATTTCTGACCGATCCTGAAAATTTCATCCAAATCAGTTCATAACTTGTTGTCAACAAACAGATAAACGCCGACCAGAACCATAGCCTCTTTGGCGCAGATAAATATCTGATTGGTTGAACAGTAGGTCATTCCTAAAGTAACATGGGATCATATTCTAACAGGACAGTGTAAATACACAGTAATTGCATTCTCAGGGACAATTTACTGGGAAAAGCACAGGAATATAAGCAGATGCTCATAGGGCAGGGCTAATTATAGTTTGATGGACTAGTGGGGCTTGATGTTTGAAAATTTGGAACGTACATTTTAAAATTTTGAATTCTACTGGCTCACGCGCAGAACAATTACAAATCACAAAAATCCAAAACAGCTTGTTTTTCCTGAGTATTTCTCATGACTGACAGTGCTGAGCAAGTTCATACGTTCACCACTTTCATTTTATATCACAGAGTTTATATAAACCTCCAAACCCAATAAATATATCTTTTCACAGTATGGGACCTCTACAGACATAGCAACAGTACAATAATCTGTGATAATGCTTTATATTGGATGAAGTACAGAGGTTAATTTTAATTTAATTACCATGTTTTGCACCAAAGTCCCAGAAAGTTGCTTATTTTGTGTTAATCATTACATGCATAATGATAGTTAAATTTAATCATTACACTAACCAGTGTTTAAATCAGATCTCAGTCTATCTGCTTGTCCACTTGCACCGCTTTCAGAGGTTCATAAGAGCGGATGTTCCTCTGCATCTGTGAAGGTCAAAGCGAGCGGTCTCGTGGCAGTGTATGCCGCTGATGGAGGGCAGATGTTCACAGGGTTCTCCATTCCATATGGCTGCCACTTGTCCAGGCCTTTTCACAGCACGGCTCTGGTAAACACGCTTTAGTTTGCTGTTGTCTTTTTTTCTGCCCCTGTAAAACATGTCCTAAATCCAATCACCCAGTCCCTCTAAAGGGGATGATGTTGATGAATGGGAATGTGTAGCGGTAGTAGTGACCTATAAGTCCCTACTGAGATTACAGGCAGGCAACCAGCCAGCCATGCCCAGCCAAGCCAGGGCAGGAAACAGCTAGAGCTTAAAGAGGGATTGTTTAGATAGACAATGGTGTCTACCTGTTTTTAATCCCCGCTCAAAAAGAGTACAGGGGATTGACAGAGTTTAATAAATGAAAGTGCTCCTATAATCAGGATTTGCTAAAGTGCCCCTTTGTGTTAATCGGACATTTTTTACAGCATGGTTTTTGACATCTGCTGCAGCAAGTGGTGTTAACCCTGTACTGTCCCAGCTGCATGCAGTCTACATTTCCACCAGACGTCACACAGACATGCGCAAAGAACTCATAATGCACTCGAAATGTAAACATTTATTACTGTTTCTCTACACAGTGAAGCTTTAGACTGAGGTTATTTAATGAACTGTGGGGGGAAGAATCAAGTACGAGAGCACTGGGATGTTTACCTCACTGAAAGAGAACTAAAGTACTGTTTAATACACATGTTCTGAAGTAAAACACAATGACAGCTAATCTGCTTTATCATAACATCTTTATGCATTCTTCAAATACCTGCGTCATAACCTATAAAGCAGCCATCATGGTGCTACAGCTGACTGTGGCGCAGCCTATTTACCATAGGCTAATAGATAAAGCATGTGTAATTACTTCATTGCTAAAATCGAAAGCTGCATTTTAATAATTAAAGTCCAGCATATCAGAGATAAAGCATAATATAATTGTTCTGAAATCAAGGATTACAAGAGCAAATCCTGCCAGGCCAGATGTGAGAACGGGAGGGGCTGTTGCATTCTGGGCCAGATTAATCAGAAAATCCCGCGGGACCACACTGTCTTTTCCCTGCGGCGTAGGGGCTTGTGTGGACTCAACATGCTGTAATCCAGCGATTAGCTGATAAAATCACCTGTAACTAAACCTTGCCCGTGGCCTGACACAGGGCCACTGGGGTTTGCTGTGCGCTGCGCTGATGTCCCACATGCACGCTGGACAGTTTGTGGTCGAGACAGGCCAAATTCAAGTCAGATGTACTTTCCAGGAGGCAGAAGCAGACGGTCAGAGCAGACAGACAGCTGCACAAGATATGGGATCTGAGCATGTTCCCAGAATCTACACTGAACAGATGATGATTTAACGCCAAATAACCAGCGGTGGGTAGAATACACACAAACAGTACTCAAGTAAAAGTACTGTTACGTCATAATTTTAATGACTCAAGTAAATGTACACATATAAATATGTACTTGAGTAAGAGTTAAAAATTACCTTATAAGAAAACTACTCAAGTAATGAGTTACTCCATGACATGGAATTTATTACAGCATAATATATTGCAAACAAACAAATATTTTATTTTCTTGATTATTTTGATCAGTTTGTTCCTTGCTTTGTTGATTTCTGTTGGTTATTTTGTTCATTTTTAACTTATTTTTTTCTTTTGCCAATGTTGGTTAATTTGTTTGCTTTTACTCACTTTCTTGTACTTTTTTGTTGTTGTTGCTTATTTTGTTATTTTTTGTTAACTTGCTTGATTATTTTGATGATTTTTGCTCAGTTTGTTGCATCTCTTGTGGATTTTCTGTCCATTTTTTTTCAAAGCTTCATGGGGGAAATCTGTGCAATGCTCTTACTCCAGATTTGAGACTAAGTATTTCTGAGTGGTCGCTTTTCAGATTACTTTTACTCAGTTACATTTGTGATAAAAAGGTAGACTTAGTTGCATTTTGCACAATATGTTTCCCTCCAAATGTGGAAGAACAGTCATATTATGTGCAACATAAATCAGAAAAAAATAATCAAACTAACAAAGCTTAGCAAAACAAGCAAAAAAAAAGAATGAACAAAATAACAGACAAAATGATAAAAAATGAACAAAGCAGGCAAAACAATGAGCAAGATAATCAGGTAAATTAACAAAATGAACAATATATCCAACATATATTAAACATACAAGCCAAAATTAAGAAAATAATCTAGCAGGTTAAGAAAAATGAACAATTTAACCAATAACAATGGGCAACAATCAACAAAATGAGTAATAGTTTTCTAAATAAGCAAGTAATAATCATCACATCATACATTTTTAATATTATTTCATCTGCCCAGTTCCGGATCTGTCAATTTATTCAGAACAACTAACATGAACTTAATGGCGTTATTACCCGAACCTGTTCAAATGCTTATTTTCACTCCTACTCATGGATTAATTTTTAAGAGTACTTCTACTTGAGTCACTATAATCATAAAGTAAGTGTGCTTGAGTGCTGTTTCAGTTTACGCTGCCCCATTGCTGGACATTCCATTTTATTAACTTTGTTAAAATAATTCTTGCCATCTTGCTGAGGGATAAACATTATAACCTTCTTGGCAGACGTAATAGGGAAAGGATGTATTCAAACCACTTCTCCCCATCTGATCTGACCCAAAGCAGCAGGTACAGATTAACACAATGACATAAAAAAGGATGGTGTAATGAATTACAGCCAAAAAACACGGTTATGACATGTACAGTGTAATTCTTCACCTATGTAAACCTTTTTTTTTTTTAAATCACCTGCTGTCTGTCTGTGTTAAAAGAGAGCAGTATGACCTCTTCACAGTCCACTCCATTACCGTGGATTAAAGCATTAAAAGAGAGATTGTTAAATATTTTAGGATTTTTATTTTTGTAAGACACTTTAAAGTCATTCCTGAAAAAGGAAACACATGATTTTGGTTCATAGCACATTCATGTCTGGCAACAAAAAATATTAAGACTACATCAACAAAAAAAATGTACAAATCATATACGCAAACAATATAAACAATATCTCATATATAAAAACAGAGCAGGCATAATAAATATTACACATAAACAAAACTGAAAGTAAACAGAGTTAACCTATTTGGTTTGGGGGAAAAAATCAACAGGTTATAAATCAATGATCTGAAAAGCTGAACAACACTGAATGTTAAGTTTCTCTGGTGGTCAGTATTATTTTCATCTCCTGGAGAAAGACACGATACTAAAGCAGATGAAACGTCTCAGGTTAAGGTGTTCCAACACACGCATTATTCAAGTGTCAACTTTTTAAATTTCATTTCAAAAGAGAATGTGACCAAGTTTTTGTACACGTTAATGTGGTTTTGATACTTTTAGGCATCAAGGGTGAGTGGAAGCTTAAACCATTATATATATACCAATTCATTTTGTCATTAGTTTGTCAAACCTAATTGAATTAGTTTGATACAAATAATACCATTTAAGGAGAATGCTCATTTTTGTTTTTTGAGGTACTGTGAAGGCTGAGTGAGAGCAGTTTTGGCTGCATTGGACTGGGGTCTTTGGGAACACTTGTACTTGGGAATCACTGGCTACTTGCATGTTTCATCTTTGGGTGTGTTAGCATATTCACAGGAGATGGAAGTTGGTTTTGGTTCAGTCAGGAATTCAGGACCATGTTTCATTTAAACACAGGTACACTGGTCATTCACACGTTCACAGTCAGCCTCCCCACACAGACACACATCCACATTTGTACACGAGCAGACGCAGACAGCAGACAATTCAAATTCATTTTGTGACTGTAAATGAAAATTCACTCCATAGTGAGTTTTCTACTAAACAAAGTTATCTGTGCAATTATTTATTTTCTTATGTTGAAGCAAACCAGGAGTAGTACAAATATTAGGACGTCCCAGGTTCTGTTTGAAGCAAAGTGTAGAGAGCATCTTCTAGACATGGTGTCGTCTCACTCTCTGACTCTGTGATGGAGATGAAGCATTCAGCTCCACTTCTTCTCTGGCGCAAAGAGGGATGACTTCTGAAGACCTTTACCTAAAGACTTCATCATCTTCACCTTAAAGTCAGTTCTCTCTGCAGGGGCAGCATGTTCACACCCCTCAGTCCACCTTAAGGTCCCAGCTCCATAATGCTACTTCTATTGCAAAGTGCAAGCAGTTAATCTCCCCGCCTCTCTCCTTCTCTTGAGAAATTTTGACAACAATGCAACAGCAAAAAAAATTTGTTATTGTTCAAAATGCAAAAAAATGGAACAGTCAATGTCCAAAAAGTACTGAGAAGGAGGAGTGGCAGCAAGAGAGAGTGCATTCATGTCTCAAGAAATTCAGTCCATCCATGTAAAACACGTATTGTTCCTTATTATGCCCACATGCCATGGATCAGCTGTGAGTGGTTATACCTCCCTGCAAAGTAAACAGAGAATTATCATTAAGTCATGTATTTATTGAATACACAGGTGAAAAAGAACATAATGTAAATAAAAATGAAGTAAATACTTACGATGCAGTGAGTGTGGAGTTAAGAACAAGAGTGGTGCGTATCCTATAAAGCTGTGCTAGCGTCAGCTTTTTGTGCTGCTGGGCTGGTGATTTCCTCTTTTTGATCGACATTTCTCCTGATTCACCAGCAGCACTCGACTCGCAAGTCCTGTCTATGCAGGCAGATGGAGCCATTTCTCCATCTGTGCTGCTGTTGTGGGACTCCTGCCCCTCAGACAGTCCAGTCAGGGTCCTGTGCACGTGCCTGGCCTCTGCCCTCCGCAGGGTGGCACAGAGTTTTTCAGAGGGCATACTCATACTTAGGCAGTCATCAGACTGATTGAGGCCACTGGAAAACAGGTCTGTGCAGTTTTGGCTCAGCTCTGACATGCTTCTACTGTGAGCCAGTGACGTGTCCACGTCCCCACTTTTTGATTGGTCCTGCATGTTTGAGTTGAGCAAGTGTGTGTGGGTTATGGGGGCTTTACCATGGACGCGCTGCAGGAGATTGTCCTCAGAGCGGGATAAGGACAGAGTGGACGGCCGCTGGAGACAGTGGAGTCGTGATTGAACGCGAGGCCTCCGGCGTGGCTTCGACGACTGGATTACTGATAACTGGGATCCCAGTGAGGCTGAATCCTCCTCCTCTTCTTCTTCCTCTCCATCCTCCTCCTCCTCTTCTTCCTCCTCCTGTTCTTCTTCTGCATCCTCTGTTTGTGCCGTATCTCGCTCTTGGCTGTCCCTCTCTCCCTCCTCTGTCTCTTCTTCACTTTGCCCAGGCTGAGGCTGAAGTTCTCTCAACAGGGACTCAGGAGAGAGGGTACCATAGGCACTGTCCATGGACAGAGAGCGACACTGGGGGTCCAGCTTCTCATCATCTGGCACCACCTCCTCATTGTGCTCAGAGTAAATAGTGGAGTGTGCTCTGTGGGGGCTTGTGGACGGAGACGGGTTGGACATGTCTTCTGCGTCTTTCTTTGTTGTTTCCTCAAAGTTCATGTTGGAGGCTGGAGACTGTTCATCAATGTCCATCACTGACAGCGTCTCTGTGGAACCATCTGAGTGACTGAAAATAGAAATTTGGTTGGTTTACTTGATAATGTTCAAAAGACCATAAATTTATTTCAATTAGACATTAATTTAGTTAAAAAAAATTGACTGGGCCTTAAGAATGTGAATTAGTCCAATTTAAATTCTTTCTTTGTCTAGGATCCCCATTGGTATTTCACCAATGAAACTCTTCTTCCTGGTCATTTGTAAACTTACCCTCTGCACCAGAGGTAGCTCTTGGTTGTCCTTTCCTAGGATGGTCCTCATGACATGCTTTTTTGTTCACTATTTAATGCCTTACACAGCCTTTTGCAGGATGTCTTCAGTATTAATATACAATGTTGAAAATAATAATTAAAAAAAAAAAAACACTGGAGTGTGTCCAAACTTTTGACTGCTCCTGTGTCTGTTTCTCATACTGAGACTCCATGCTATTTTCTGTTCTACTCTCACTCACACCAATTTATCACGCATCCTTCCAAACCCTAACAGTATGATTTGTGCCCTTCTGTACCTTGAGTTCTGTTGGTCTTTGTGCCGCAGACATGGGGAACTCGCAGTGGAGTTGCTACTCTCATCTTCTTCCTCCTCCTCTTCCTCGCCCTGCATACATCTTTTCACGTTGTTCTTCTGTCGCAGGACCTCCTCAGTGCGAAGCCTCTGGAGCTGGTTCTGCAGTGTGTAGATACAGACACATTACAACCCGCTAGTCGTCTTAAATAAAACAATCACCTGAAGCTCCTCCGCATCCCGGCAGCTGTAGGAGAGAAGCTGAGCTGTGGGTCGACCCTCTCACCTGGACGTTACAGATCGCATCCATCCAGCTTCGCCCTTGGGTGGCGCTGTTGGCCTGGAAAGTGTAGGCTGCGACTGCACTCTTGAATTCGTTGAGGTAGATGAGGATAAATGAGCCTATAGAGACAAAAGCACACAAGTCAGCATCACAGGGATCAAAAAGACAATAACTCTGTTTGCACCTGGGAGGACATGGTGCAGCTTCGACATCTGCAGGTTTTAAGTGATCACAGGGTCTGCAGATGTCAAATGTTTAACGTGAAGTTTTTCTCAGGCCTGCTGAGATTATTTTTAACCATGTTTAAGACTGTGTTCGGAGGTTTTGTCCATATTTCTCCATTTCTTTCACTATAAATTTAAAAATACTGTATAGCAAAATGAAGACTGGGCTTATTTTTTTTATTCTGTTATTTTGATTGATTTTGTTCAATCAGACAAAGTAAGCAATAAATGAACAAAGATTAACCAAAAATGAGCAAAAAGGTACAAATAATCAAGAACGCAAACAAAAGTAAAGTAAAACGATCAAATAATGAACAAAAACGATAAAACTAGGGCTGTCAAATGATTAAAATTTTTAATAAAAAATGAACAAAAATAACTAACAAAATCAGCAAAAAAAATTTAAAAATAAAATAAAGAGATTTTAACACATACAGTATCTCGTGTGGTACATAAGGGGTTCAATTATTTTTTGCAGCTCTACACACTTTTTTTTTCTGGTTCTTTGGGTTGTGCACGTTGTCGACCCCTGCACAAAATGAATTAATCTAACTTTACCAACAGATTGGAGCAAGTCATAAGTAAATAACCAAACATTAGAAAGATGCAAAAACTGACAAATTTAAACTTTTTAATGACTTTAAAGGGTCTATTTTGTACATTTGAAGACTTTTTAAGAACTCGTAGACACATGGGGGTTTTAGTCTCCACACAAAATTTAAAAAGTACAGTAAAAAGTATCTTGCACTCACCAGGGTCTTTTAGCTCCTTACACACAACGTTGTGGATGAGGAGTGGCTGACGGATGATTTTCACTTTCTCCACCCTTTTTACTGGCTTGGTAATTAGCAGCAAATCAGTGAACAGGAAGCAATAGACGTCCATCTAAAGGGGAAATGAAACCTGTTTTAGTAGTGACACACTTATTGCTTTATAAATCATTTGTTTCACGTGAAATATGGGGTGACAGCAATGCAAACGTTAGAAAGCAGGTGTGGTCTCCCTTTCCCGTGTGAGTGCAAAGACAGGAGCTCAGGGTGGGCTGTGGTGCCTTCTTACCCTGCTGTCTTTGCCCTCTTTCATTCTCAGCGCTCCCTCTAGATGCAGCTGTCGAGTCTCTTCAGGTGATATCCCTCTCATGGGAGCCATAAGGTCAAAGTGGTTGTACTCTTTGAGGATCTGCGAGGGGAGATGAAAGCTGAAGCACTGCACTGAGAAGTAGAGAACCTTTCAAAGGAATGACAAGGCGTCTTCGAGGTCACCCTCACCTTCTCGACTTCCTCACTGCTGCCCTCGACCGCCTCGTAGGAGTCGATACGGGCAGAAATGGTCGCCAGCTTTTGTTGGTCCTGCCGCTGTTGCATCTGGGAGTCCACGCTGTTGATGAAACCTTCCACTGTGGTCACCTTGGAGAAAAATAATACATACGCTCATGTTCCTGGTAAAAAAAATCCCCATCACTTTAACTTATAGTGCTTAACAACTTTATTAGACCACCACCCAATGCAAGGTTTATGCCACAGCTGCTCTAAATTAAGAGCACTGGTAATTACCAAAATTATTTTTTATGTTTCTGTAAATTAATCCACCAGCATGCACAAGCTCTTTGTCACTGAAAAGGAAAGCGGATGCATTAAATCACTTCATGATGCTGGATGATCTATAAGACAAATACAGTATAGGTGGTCTAATGCATTTGTTAAGCACTGTTAACAATGATAAAATAATAAGAGGAATAACAATAATAAATGTGCTTCTACTCTGTTACATTTGGCCGCAGCCTAATGAGGAGTCAAAAAAGGTTAAAATAAAAAAATTTCAAAATAATCAATAAAATAAAAAAGACCAATTCAAGTAAAATATCAAAATATGAATAACTAAGCAAAAAGGTTCAAAGATATTCACAAAAATGAACAAAATATAAGCAAGATAATTAAATAATCTAGAAAGCTTGTGAAAATAGTTGAGTAAATTATAAAGTCAGGGTACATAATAAGCACCACGGACCAAAATATGCAAAAATCAATAAAATAATCAAGCAAATTAACAAAAATAATGAATAAATTGAACCACAAAATCTAAAATAAGTTAAAATGATCAAAATGATCAAGTGAGTGAACAAAAATGAACAAAATAAGCAATGAACACTGAACAAAAACCAAAAATATGCAAAAAAATGAGTAAAAGTGAACAAATTGAGCAACAACACTGGTAAAAACACCAAATATACAAGTTTAAAAAATGAATAAAATAAAACAATTGAACAAAAATCAATATATGGTCAAGATATGTATTAAGTACCACATTATGAAGCTACACACCACTTGAGCAGTTTGTACAAGATACTCTTTTACTCAGGTATTGATATTTAGGAGTACTTCTACTTGATTCATCAGAATTAGAAAGTAATAATACTTTTACTTGAGTACTGTTTCTGTTTACCCACCACTGCAAATCAGCATATTTTTCTTTGGCCTTACCATATTGTTGACAATGTCGCGTGCAGACAACTCGTCTGTCTTTTTCAGAACACTTTTCAGTAGAAGAGGATATTTGGTCAGTCGCTGGTGAGGCTTTGCCAACATGTCAGCCAACTTCAGGCGGTTGCACTGCTTATGGGTCTCTGCCCACTGGAAAGAGACAAAACACAAACATGCAATGAGTCAGCAGCACGGAGAAAAGAAAGTGCAAGCTCTTTTGAATCTGGGACCGAGTTTCAACGTTGAGGACGAGAACGCACCGTGACGTAGGTCCTGAAGAGCTCATTGTCCCTGAGAAGTGTGCGCATGTACTCCATGCAGCCCTCCTCCTCCATGCAGTAACAGATGTAGGGCTGGAACCGGGACCCAAACTGAACACGCATGCACAAAGAAACATGTCAGAGATGTTGCTGAGATCAAAATCACAGCAGGGTTCTCACAGCTTTCAGTAGATTCTATTTTTTTTTTTGTTCAGTTTGTTTATCAGCTCAGATTGGGTGAGCTTTCTGAGTGCAAACCGGGTTTAGCTTTATTTTTAAAGTTTTAGTGCTAATGTTTGAGCTATTTTGAGAAAACTTGAGTCATATAAGCTGAAAAAGGTCAAATGAAAAGAAACGTCCTTCTAAATTAGTATTTTTATTATGTGAATCCAGCCATTAAAAAAAAATAGACCACTTGTCCTATTTGTCATGAAATGCTTTAATGTGGACTTTTCAGTGAGTCCTCGACATTTTACCATCATGAACAGGAGTGGAGAATTTCAAACGGAATTCACATGTTTATACCAAATGTCACCCGGCACACTGGACTTTATTAAGTATTAATCAAGCCTAACATTCATCCATTAAAATAAAAATTTCTATTCAGGAATGCAAGTACAGTAAATTACTGTAATTTGGCATCCTAATCAAAAATAAAGTGCTTTTACTGTTTTGTTTTTTTTTTTGTTTTGGTGAAACAATAATTGTATTTTGGCATTAAAGAGCTTGAGTTTTTTTGGTAGATTAACCATTACAGAAATGTAAATACCAATGCTACATGTATACCTTTAGGGCAGCTTTAGAATAAACCTTACATTGGGTAGCTGTCTGATTTATGTATGCACAGTGATACTGACCGTCCTGAAGCCGTGCTGCAGGTCAGTGGGGTCGAGCAGGGCCCGGGCCTGCCTGGCCTTCGTCAACACAGGCAGCATAACCTGGTTCCACAGGGCCGTGTGGAGGCGGACGATTTCCTGGATGTTACTGAACAGCTTGACAGGTTCCACCTCAGTCAGCAGACCGCTCTCCTGCAGGTTCAGCAGCCCACTCAGGAACAGCTGGGACATGCAACAGGCAAAAAAAAAAAAACAATCCCAAAATGTCACCAAGCACTTATTCTCTCATCATATAGGTTACAGTCTAGAGATAAAGGCCTAAGAAGAGGCTCATTGTGTTTTTATCTACTGCAGACAGAAGCCGCTTCATCTTACACAACAGCCAGATCTGTATCGGTTCATGATCTTTATGAGGGTGTCGGCAGAGTTCAGCGGTCCTCTGTGCACTTACATCAGTGATGACTCGGAGTTTCTTAATGTAGGTAGCCTCCGTGTGCAGCAGCTCCCATATCGCCTCCTGCTGGTGGAACTGCCGGCGTGTCAGCGTCTGCAAACAGGTGCATATCTAATTATTAAACACGCACACACATCAGTTTATTTTGAGATTCAAGCAGTGCTGATTTTCACTTTCATTTCAGATTATGCAACACAAATCATAAAATGGTGAAATGCGATGCGCTTGCTGTAAATGTCACATAATGTAAAAACACTGGCAATAATGAAAGAAGAAAATGACCAGCAATCTAGCCTGTAAAACTGCTTATGTAACAATCAGTGAATAGTAAATGTGTAAGGTACTGCATAGCAGCTGAGCAATGAAATGGCTCCGTCTAGTTGGCTTGATTAGTCACATACACGTTAACAGGTGGAAGACAGCGACAGTGTGCAGTGTGTGTTATCATTTACATTACACAGGCATTTACGAGTCGAAACAGCAATAAAACAAAGCGCTGTGTAAGCTGTGCTCGTGGAAAACAGGCGTTAGGGTAAGTTTGACAAGAAACAAGGAAGTACGACTTATAAGGAAGAGAAACCATAAGTAATTAAAAGAGATTAAACTTATCAGAATTAGAGATTTGCATTTTATATTTCTTTTATCTTTAGTTGGAACTCGGTTATGTTTGACCTCATTTACCAGTCGTGTCTAGCAGAGGTGGGTAGTGCTGAAGTACACTTTACATGTACTGGAGAAGTTTTTCAAATAAAAGTACTGCTGAGTGCAGATGTTTTGCAGAATATTTTTTACCCTAAGTTACATTTGTTATGTAAAAAATGTACTTCAACTCATTTACATTAATGAGTAGGACTAAAAAAGGTTGAAATGTAAAAAAAAATTCCATCAAATATGAACAAAATAATACAGACAATTATCAAAATGAATAAGGTAAACAACAAAATGAGCAAAAATGTACAAAAATAAACTCTGAAATTAACTAACTGAAGAAACAAAGAAAATAATCACGTAAATTAACAAAAGTTAACAATAAAGCAAAGAAACTGAATAGACATATCCACAAATTAAGCCATAAAATAAGCAAAAAAAAAAAAACCCTCAAATTAAGCAAAAAAAAAAAAAATCAACAAAATAATCAACAAAGTGATCAATGTAATCAAGGACATGAAAAAATTATTTGTTTGAATGCAATGTAATATTCTGTAATAAATTCCATGCTATGTGATTACTCAGTATCGGAGTAGTTTTTTTTATGACCTACTCTTACTTATTTTTACGAGTACTTCTACTTGAGTCACTAGGATTTTAAAGTAACAGTGCGTTTACTTGAGTATCTTTTCTGTTTACTCTACTGGTGTCCAGTATAGAAAAGCATCATTATTTAAAACATGCATTCTTCTCCTGTGCATATGCACTGTGCACCTGCTTTATGAGTGCTTGACGTGTAAGTGCTGTACCTCTGGGTTATCAAGCAGCATCTGCCAGCTGTCTTCAAGGGCGAGGTTGGTCTCCTCCTCCTCCTCCTCCCAAGAATCCTGGTGGAAGGAGAGCTGTCGTGGCACCTTGGGCAGGCCAAACAACGAGTAGGAGTGCAGCTTACTCTGGAGCTGCTCCAGACGGTCCACCTCCTTTTGAGAGACAAGAATGATTTTGATGAAGAAAAAAAGCAGGCCTAATTAGTTTAAACAAGGTTACAGACATAACAGTGAGAGCGAATTTCTGTCTGAGACATTACCGCCACATTCAAACTGAAAGTAACTGTGTTTGCATGTAAATCCAACGCTCACTGGCGCCTTAATTCTTATATCCGTCAGTGGCTGCTATTCAGTCCTTTATTCAGCCTGGCAGGCGTTATGTAGTTATGAAAATGAGCTCTGTGCATTGAGACCACTTTGACAATAGAAGAGCAGGGAGTGGGGGGCAAAGATACAGCAGGAGGAACACAGACCAGTTCGGAGCAGACTCACTTTTAAAACATCTCAAAACACACAACATATATTGATAGTAACTCGATAACATGAGCAGAAAATGCACATCAAATTTATGGGTAAAGTGGTTAAAGAGTAGTAAATGTAACAGAAGGGATTTGTCTTTACAAAGTTAAGGGTCCGGGTCGCTGAGGAAGGCCGTGAGGGGTTAAGGGTTCTGCACGGGGTGAATAGAGATGAACCAGGCTGTGACAGGTGACTGACAGATCAGGTCTCCATTTGACATCTGCCACTGTGTAGGTTGTGACCTCAGGAGGGAGGATACAATGGAAGTGTGTGTGTGGGTGTGTTCCTATGTCTCTACTACGTGTGTGTGCTTCATTGAAGCAAAATAATAATTAAGTTGCTGTTTCTAGTCCTAAAGTTGAGTCTTGAAGTGCTAAGTGATTAAAAGCAAGACATATAATATATCAGATTGAAATGAATATGCTTCCTTCACCTCTCCAATTCCTGAGCGGGTGGAAAATATGTGAGCCAACATGTCAGGAGACTCTAAAGGGAAATTACCTCACTAGGACTCTGGGAATACAGCCTTCCTGACCCCCTCCCACTGCTGCTAGCTACTGTTTTGTTTGCTTTATAATGCTTTCTTAATGTGAGACAAGTCTGGGCAGCAACCCAGCCCCCTACAGCTTCAGCAATTTGTTTGATAGTCAAAATAAAGGAATTGCTAGCATAAAACTGCCATTGATCACTCTTTCGTGTGATCACTATGCTTGATGAGTAATACCTTGCCAAAGGCCCCAGCTCCAGCATTCGAACTGAAGAAACCACTGAAGCGGCTGGCAGCGCGGTTCTTCCAGCTGTCAGGACCAGCACCAACACTGGGCAAAGAGCCACCAATCTGTCCCAAAGCATCTGGAGTCGGAATATTCGCTTCCCCCAGAAACTCTGTCATGTTCTTCCTCCGTCGCGCCTGACCCTGCGAAGAATAGAGGGCAGACCAAACTCAGATGGCTTAAAAGAAGCAATACAAGGACACAGAACAGAAAATGAAAGAACATGACTGGCATGATTTTTTAAAATCTCTTTGGGAAATGGAAAACTTTCCAGTCTGACTAATGGTAAGAGACAATGAAGGAAAGAGAGAAATATACAAAGGCAGGATAAACAGGAAATCATGGGGGAATTTCACGCGAGGGGTGACATCAGCAGCTATCCTAATGTTCAGACACAAACAGGAGAGGGAAGAATCGCCACTTCCTCATTACATCATAAGGAGCAGGCGAGAGGGCAGAGAGGTTGTTCCATAAGAACAGACAGCCTGAACCTGACCATTGTTACGCTGTCAGCAGGCCCTGTGCGCACCCTCACTCATGCAGACTCCGCCCACTTTACAAGCACCGGCAAAGCAAACAAACAGGGGCCACCTTGGTATCTGAGGAAGCAGTTGTTTTTGCCATCAGTGTCAGTGCTGAGGAATCTGCTGGTGGGGGAGTCGGTCAGTTTCAGGCCACTGACCCCCACGTTAAGCACAGTGACATGGAACTTACATTCCAGGACATTGACTATTGCTGAAACTAAACGACGATTCCATTGAAATTCCTTAACTGACCACCCCCACCCCTTGCAATGCAATGAAAACAAGAAAAAAAAAAAAAAAGCTGATGACAAAAACAGACGCTACAAATTAGCTTGGAACAGATGAGTCAATCACCACCGAGATGAAAAAAACTTACATCAAAGTTATCAGAAGTAAACAAACACCGTGGAACCCACTATATCTTACCTCTTACTGGGAACGTATACAACGCAATCTAAATATTACACGAGCAGAATTTTAAAATGTTCCTGTGAAAAGCATTTTCAGTCCTTTGTAGAAGACAGAGTAAGGCACCCAAGTGGCCTGTACAGAGTTGCATAACAACACAGTAAATCTAAGTGGGGGGTATACAGGTTTTCAAACCGCTTCAGTTCTTTTATCTTTTCTAAATAACTTCCAAAGAAAAGAGCTTGGCACTCAAACTGGAACCATATAGCTTAAGATAGAAAAGGGAAACTGGACAGTTTTCCAAATTTAGTGTTGTTTTAGTGAAAGGGAAACCAGCTTGGACCCATTTAGGGATTTTCTGAGGGGGATATTTGGGACAAATGGTCAAGGACACAGGTGTCAGGAAGTGTATGGGCTGCATGGACAAACAGGGAAGCTCTGGACTGATACCGACAAAGCAAAACTGAACATATTTCAGATCTGATTCTTCATGCGTTAGTAGTGGCATCACTCAGAAAACTGTGGCTTCTGCCGGTTGAATTTAAAACGGGTATGAAAACGGCAAAACACATACCAGACAACGCGCATGGAAAACGTGAAAAAAACAAGATGCTTTGACTGAGTTACAGTAAAAGGAAGAAGTCGCTTGTCAAAGAAACCAGTTTCTCATAGACAAAGACAAAACAAGGTAAGGTTATAAATAGAAACGCACAGGGAGAAATGCTACCAACAGTTTCCCACCATAATATCAGTGCTCACCATTGTAGCCAGAGGCATGTCAAAAGTAACGAAAACCATCCTAATCCTTCAATTGGATTCATGGATCACAGCCCATTCTGGAGCCAGCTGCTGCTCTCTCTCAACTCCCACTTCCACAGTGAAACATCCACACAGGCTTCACCGTGTGGAGATATTAAGCCCAGTCAGAGCAGTCCACGGACGTGAATGACAACTCTAACAACAAGTTGCTCCTTCATCAAGAGACTTTAGGTGAACTTCATTTGTTCCCATCCAGCTAACAATGTCCGGGGCTGCTCAGCGTGCGAGATGTCCTGTCTGCCGTGTCCCACCGTGCTCGATTGCCGCTTCTCTTTGAACTCGATCAAATCTCCGTCCCGTCCTGCTGTCCAAGCAGTCAGTGGTGAAACCTACTCACTGAGGCGCCCAGTCTGCTTGCATTTCATATAGACACTGGTCTGATGTCATAGCAACCCAGAGGACCTGCCTCATTGTGCTGGGCAGGAAAGCGGAGGCAGGGCCCAAGGGGGGGAAAAAAGGCTGATCTGAATATTAGAAGGTGGAGCCAGGGTGACAGCAACATGCATCCTGCTGCTTGTGGAGATGCCAAATGCTCTCTGACTCCAACTAACCACTGTGATTTCTGTATACTTGTGATCTCACTACTATACGCTCATCATCCTCAGTCAGTCCTCCAGAACTCACCGGACCCAACAGAACCACCCAAACTCTGTGCCAGGGAGTCTATATGATGGCATCCATGGCACAGACCAGGAAAGCATGTGGTCAACAGAGGCTCTTTTGCATTTAAATCAACAGACCGTGAAACAGGCCATTTGATGTGGGGCTGAAAACTACGTAGGTGTACAAGGACAGGGTAGAATGAAGGGTTTCCTACCAATTTTGAGCTGAAATTTAAAATACACATTCTAGGGACATGTGGGAATTAAATGAACTACTAGGAGGACACAATACGTCTCAAGTCACGTTGAATAATACACTATGATCTGTTGGCTTTGAAATCTTAAGTTAGGGTCAGGGTTAAGTTCACCGCTTTAAATCATATCCGTCGCTATTATTATGTAGTCCACCCTGTTTCTGGCCGGTGACTCAACAGGGTGGTCCTCTACTTTGTCTTTATGGCCGTTTCTTGAGATGTTTTGGTGAAGAAAAACAATAAGGAGAATGAAATTTGTGGTCACCTGTGGACTTTTGGATTCTTTGGTACATAATGGCATTCATTATGTCATGCCTGCCCCTGAGGAAAATTAAAGCTCTACATTAGCAACCACTCACTGATATTGCCTTTTAAGTACAAAACACTATTAAAACGATTTTTCAAATATCCCTGATTCACAGCTCGAACGATTTAATTTGAGCTGACTATAAACAGAGGGCTGGTGTCTTGCACTGAGACGTATGGAACATTATTATTATTATTTTTTTTTAACATTATTTAGACTATCCTGAATCACTGTTTTGACTGGAGACCTTTGAACAATGCCATGCTTTCTGGTAAAGACAAGGAAAGAAATGCCTGGCAATGGCCAAACAGGAAATTCCCTTTGTTTACTTGCTGTTTTCAGCACATTTAACAGGCTGCTCATGCCCGGTAGATAAGCTCAAGCACACTCCTCCTTAAGGAGCAGCACAGTCTGAAAACATTCTAGGGGTTATAACAAACGCTGGTTGCTTTTAATGACAGCTGTTTATTTATAATTGTTGTTTTTAACTGATTTTATGACTATGCTTTTACTGGATACACATTTTTGTGAACTGTATTTATTGCATTATATACAGTATTGTCTATTTTTATGACCTGTGCAGTACAGTTTTAGATGTATGTGTGGATTTTATTATGTGCTAATGCTCTGTAGCTGCAGCACAGGCTAAAGCCCAAGACAAACTCCCCCCAGTGGGACAATAAGTTCAATTTTGACAACTTGTCTCATCTTATCTTGTTACCAAGGTGATAAAAGGTTTATACTAAAATCAGTATGGGGTACAACTTGCAAATATCCACCTTTGGTTTGTTGTTTCTGTAAGATTGTAAATAAAAATACAGAAAATATGTGTACAGTATAAATCCAAAAATCAGAACTAAATGGCTTCAACAAGCTAAATTCCATATTTAGTGTGACATCCATTCCTGCGGCAAGAAGTCGAACAAACCATATCGACGTATGCTGAATGAAGCCTGCTTTGAGTCGCTAGATGTCATATTTTCTGTCCCTAACAGTTCATTTTTAGTGACACTGACGCGTCACTGTGGAGAACCTGACATACTTGTTTTATCATAATTCATTCTGCTTCTGTCATGATTGAGAAATACTACATTTCTCCAGTTAAGAAAATTAAGAGTTCACTTGAGCCCGAGCAAATACCCACTCATAGTAAACACTGAGCTGCTCTAAGTCATGTCTGCCTAACTAATTATGTTTACAAGATTTCCCTTGTAGCTCCTGTGTAAAGCTGTCAGTCAGAGTGGAGTGCAGTGAGATCCTGGGCTTTCTTTGTTAAAATGCTGCCTGCTCTGGGAACTGAGTTGAAGGGGGCCGTCAGGTTAATGATATCAAGCCTTGTGTCCACTCACAGCCTTATCTTATCACTGTGGTTTGTGGCATTAACCTTGGTCTGGAAAGGAGAAAATCTTTAAATGGGTAGGGATTGTATTAAAATAAGTGGTGACAAAGACAGCAGAGTTCCTCCTCCTCCTCCTCACTCTACTTCCCTCTGGCTGCTGCTACTGCTTTTACGTTACCCAACTGATAACAACTCCCCTTGATCAGGTAGGCTGATTAACGATGGGAAAAACAGCATTGCCTTCCGGATGGCCTGTGCACACTGGTGCTCACACATCATGTGTCTAACCAAGAAAAAGTAACTTGGAGAAACCCCCAGCACTGAACACTTCTCAAGGCCATTTCTATCCACTGGCTTAGGTCCAATAATCAGAGCCTAATGACCACAACAAACAGGAGCTTTCAGCCTCTGTTGTCATAACAAGCTACTTTCACTGCTTGACAACCATCGTTGTAATGGCTAATGTTAAAGGAGCCTACAGCCGTTACATCTCCATCGCCAATACTGTACACAATGAATCTCACATTCATGAGAAAACATTATCCTGTGATGAGATTATTTCAAAGAAAAGTGGGCGGTTTATAAATATGCAATCACAAATTAAGGCCAAAATGAAAATAATAATTTAACAATAAAAACCGAAATGAATGGCACCCTCTCACCTGACAGTCAGCTGGTGTAGTTACTGTGTCATGAAGAGGCGCCGCAGGCATCTCTGAATCCACTTGCAGCAGGTCCCAACTACGCCAAGATGTCAGACGACCAAAACGAACCATTTTCTTTATTAACCAAAAAAAATAAATCCTTTGAAAGCAATACTAAAAAGCACTCAGATGGCAATCTGCAGATAATCCAAAAAGTCAAAGTAAACCCATTGCCAGGAATTCAGCCTGTGGAGCACACAGGAGCGCTGAAGCTGCAGTACTTCACTTCCCTTCTTCACTAGTCACATGAAGCTGTCTGCCTCGCTGATCCTAAGCAGGCCAACGGTCAGTCATAAAGGTGTGTAATCCCCACCTACAAGTACTGGTATATGCATCTGGGGAAGTTCTTTGTCTTCCCGGCACAACGCACTGAACACACACCTCCCCAGCCTTCTCAGCAGCACAATAACACACTCGTGCAGCTCCGCCCACACCATATGGGAATAAAGAGTATCCTAGCAGTTGACAGAATTAATTTATGTAGAGATGATACCACTGAACCTGTGAGTCACTGTAAGTCTTCAGCCACTAGAAAGGAGTTAATCACTACTAATAGTCAGAACCGGTTAGACCTTATCAACGGAAACATCTTCAAATTACCAGCAGTGTCATCTATAATTAAGAAGCAAATTAAAAAATGTTCCAGTATCTTTTTTATGTCTTCTGTTGGGTTAAATTAAACTGTTTTTATCACTAGAATGGGGTAAAATTACAGGCAGCCCTTTCCAGTTGCTCTGTTTTCATAAAATAATAAAGCCACCAAACTAGTGACTTATCCTAAAATGATGGTGTTTCTTACTCCCATTAGAGTCCATGTAAATCTAGATCAAAAATATGGTCAAATATACCTATAAAAAGCCCCAGGGTAAAACTTACTTGAAATGCATTGGTTTTTGCACGTTATGTTTCAATATTTTGTTTTTAGACAACCTAATTTGTTTGTGGGTGATTTGCAAGACATGTCAAGAGACTTAAAACAAAGAGACAGAATATGGTAAAAATACTCTCCTTTTCATTGTAATTTTTCACAAATTTGTTATGGCAGCTAAGGCAAGTAATGTTCTTTGATATACCTTAACTACAGAAGAAGAGAAAATACACAGTTGATCAGTAAACAAACTCATTTGAGACATTTGTTTAAGAAGATTTAAAATGACACAAGACATTTTAGTGGACTTACAATATTAACTCCTATAGCTGACATAGGTATGCAGTGAATCCAAGCTTTTCTAGTGTTAAAAGACTAATATTAAACTTAAAGACACTGACAACTCTATGACTTGTATTCCTCTTTTTGCGAGCACTCGCGTTTCAGTTTAATTAACTTTGCTCCCTTCAAAGTGCCTTAGCTCAAACCCAGCGGTGAGGGGCCCATGTGACCTCTGCTGATTCAGCCTTTGTCATTCAAAACAGCTCTGTGTTACTTGACAACTGCCCCCGTTGGGAGCGATCAGAGAGGTCAGAGGTCGCTGCTAGATGTGATACTATAACCCGGTGTCTTTACTGTAAGGAAGACCACGGTAATCACCATCCACGGCTGTGTAATGGAGCAGATACAAAACATATGACACCTTCCTGAACGAGCCTCGGTGAGTGCATTGTATGAGCAGGATTCGGTCATGAAACTACTTAGAAGCATACAATATCATTGAAAGCAGATTCCAACTGTTCTGTGGGTGTTAGGACATGCCTTTCTATTTTTATTTACGTGTGCTGCTGTGACACTCAGGGAAAAAAAACGCCACTGCCACTCCCTTCTGTCCCCGCAGCTCAAATGTGGGCTTTTCTATGTCATCATGGTGTCTGAAGCCCTCAAGGCTTTTTAGAGGTCTTTGTGAACTTTTTCAAGCACAAAGTCTGTGTCTGTTATAAAACAATGCTATCAAACCGCTTCTGTCTGTAGCATAACAAACTCCTCTATCCCTGAGGCAAAGCCAAGAGCCCACTCTTTGTTTTTGGATGCGACAGCCCTGGAGTGGCTCGTGTTTTTAGATTACTGTATTTTCCGGATTAAAAGTCGCGTTTTCTAGTCGCGTGACAGCCACTAGAGCGACATCTAGTGGCTGTCAGAGTGACAAACACCCAGTACTCAAAATATTTTAATATATTTGTCGCTCCCCTAGCCAGACGTGTAATCCAGAACGTGTAATCCAGAAAATACGGTAATTAGGTTAACGGCTCAGAAACATGACTGGGTATAAAAGGAGCATTTCAGAGAGACACAGCCTCCCAGATGTAAAAATGGGTAGATGTTCACCAATCTCCAACGAAGTGTCTAAAAATTATGGAACAATTAAAAAAAAATGTTCCTCAACTTAAATTTACAGAGGCTTTGAAGATCCCACCATCTACAATGTACAACATCATCCAAAGATTCAGAGAATCAAGAGGAAGGCTGAAAGTCAAAACGAGATGCTTGTGATCTTCAGGCCCTCAGGAGGCGCTGCATTAAAACAGATATGATTCTCTACTGGAAATCACCATCTGCGTCCAGGAACACATCCAGAAATCACTGTCTGTGAACAGTTCACCATGCTATGCACAAATACAAGATGAATACAAGATTTTTGTACATGCACAGTATGTCTCTATTCTTTTTATGTATCATGTCTCTGGATCTGAAAGTCAAATCAAATCCATCCACAAAAATCGTTTTTTCTGGACCAAAGCTGAAGGAAAATGGAAAACTGTTCTGTGGTCAGATGAGTACCTCAGACCATCTTAAAGAAGCTCTGAAATGGTGAAATGTCTCAGTTTCGACATCTGATATGTTGTTTATGTTCTACTGGGAATAAAATATGAGTTTATGAGATTTGCACGTTGTTGTATTCTCTTTTTATTTACCTTTCATTTACATTCCAAGTCATTTGGAATTGGGGTTGTATTGAGATAATTCCAAATCTGAAAATGTTCAATCAGGTGGAAAAATGCAAATTAAGAAATCATGCATCTCTATTAAAATTTACTTTGACTTGAATTTCATCGCAGACAGTGTGACCACAACATATTTTGTCCTATCAACTTTTTTTTTGTACATATAGAGCCATTCCTCCATTTTGGCTATTTTACAGCATGTGCAAAAAAAGATCAGGAAGTGGCAAAAACATCTAAAAGTTATTTAAAAAATTACTTTAAAAAAAACAATGTGATTTTAAGCACGCTGATGTCACAGTGATTTTAAACAAAAAGGAGCATTTAGGAAGAAGTTATTCTTCCAGGAGCAAAACTGGTCTGAGGATGCCCAGTTTTTCATTAAATGCAAGACAAATATAGAAATCTTTAAAAGCAACTTTCTTCATCAGCCCTAAAATGGCCCCTGACTGATCTTTTTTGGAACATGCTGCAGAGCCAAAATTGAGGAATGGCCATATATTTTCAAACAAAAAGAAGCTAACCATGTCCTGTGTTCATAGCAAAGTCAAAGTAAACACTAATAGCTCTCCATAAGCTTTTAATATGACATTTTTTTCCCACCTGGCTGAACTTTTTTTGGAATTGGGGTTGTATACAGATGTAAATAAAAAGCCCATTCAATGATCTGCCTAGATACAGTGCATCAAATGTGCTTTCAGAAATAACAGATGGATGGCTTTATTTCTGTTATTCTGCAAAAAACAGTAAACCTATTTTATGCACCATTAGTGTTCATATATGCTGTTTTATTCTTATGAATATATTTTTTAAATTCTAAGTCTGTTGCAAAATGTCTGAATGAGCAGCATATGACAGAAATATTTCCTTCTAGATTGATGAAATGATTTAGATCTTTATATCTGCTGTCTAAGGAGTCAAATCAAGTGGACATTTTCTTGTGTTTCATAAGATGATGAGCTTTCAGCAGCTTATCAGGAACAGAAGAAACGATTATCAGGTGACATTTCTCTCAGTGTTTATATGCACAGCTGACAATTGCATTAATTTGCACTTGAGAATCTGTGAACCTAACCTGTGAATCTAATCAGTAAAAACTAGAATAAGAAAAATGCAGCCAGAAATCTGATGCCATATTTTCACACATGACAGTGACACTCTGCGATACAGTCACATGACAACTGACAAAGCGAAAGTTCTGAGGTTTAATAAGTACTTGTAGAATTGCATTATTTCAGGTTTTCAGTCTCTTGATCACTGACACACATGGTGGATCCATTTCCTCCTGACATTAGCTCCCTGGGAAAACTATCCATCTGCAGCGTGCAATATGAGCTGGCTGCTGTAATTTTCCATCTGAGGATCAAATGACAAACTCTGGTTTATTACACAGCATTCATGAGATTTAAGGTGAATCAAACACATACAGAGGAGTGTGACAGGAGAGGTTTAGTGGGACTTCTGTGGTAGTGGTCCTCAGTGGGCGTCACCTTCTGACCCTCATTATCCACATTTTTTAGAGAATACAGACTAGGCAAATGTTTTTCTGTGAGCTGGTGAACATAAAACACTTGAAGGGAATATTAAAATCCTGATCTTAGGTGCCTTTTTTGACAGTGGGCCACATGCAATGATCAATGTAAACTGTCCATATTGTCAATTTTAGTTCTGCTATATAATTATTCCTGTACATACTGTACCACATATTTTATTTTATTTTTTATCACTATAATTCTGTATATAGTGTGCACTGGCATGGGGACAGTACTAAAATTTCACTGTACTATTGTACTGTAAGTATTGTACAAAGAAAGTGCATTGACGATAAAGAGATATTTTATACAGTATTTGTATTTCCGTTGAACTGTATTCAAATTCAGCGCACAAAATAACTGAAAATTTAACAGAAAATGTCAAACGCATATTTATAAAACATCCAGAAAATAAACAAATATTTTAAAAAATGATAAAGATAATGAACAAAAAATAAACAAAAAGGAAATGAACTAGAATGATCAAAAAATAAAATGATCCAATGAGCAAAATTTAAAAAAACAAGAACAAAACAAACAAGAACAAAAACCTAAAAAAAAAAATAAGGGAAACAAAAAGAAATCCACAAAATGGAAGTAATAACAGTTTTGTTCCATTATTTCATTAATTTTCTTGATTATTTTGTCCATGTGTATTGATTTTTGAGGATTCATCCTTTTTCCCCCTTTAACCACATACTGTGACCCACTCAGAGTAAGTCCACAACCCAATTCTGGATCCCAACCCACCAGTTGAGAACCCCTGTTTCACCTGTGCATGATGTAAATAGTCCACCTGACAAAGACCACGGATCAGTGTACTGTACATGCACGCGAACATCCTGCAGCGTTCCAGACACATCGTAAATGACGGCTACAGATTCTCTTCTCAAGAAATGGAAAGTCGGGGGAACTGTCTGAGCTGCGACAAAACTGTTTTATATGAGTCCCAGATCAGCTGACTCATTGTAGAAGAGAATTCCCCACTGGTGCTGTGAGACTTTAGACGTCTCACATGACTGCAGACGTTCTGCAAAATGCAGTACCCATGTAAGTTTACTCCGTTACATAGTACTTGAGTAGTTTTTCCTAAAAGAAGTACTTCTGAGAGCATAGAGAGGTGAAACAAATGCACGTCTTCTCAGTCATTTTTACACTGACTTTGTATTTACAGTCCGATTGTGCACTCAACAAAGCAACACAATAAAAAAAAACTCATCAAACTTAAATAAAATGATCAAAAAAAAAAAACAACAAAATAAGCAACGCTATGAACAAAAAATTATCAAATGTGAACAAATCATACAACAGGCAGATCTTGTGCATCATCAATTTGTTGTGTTATTACGCTTGATATTTGACATTAAACAGTGTTTAACATTCTGTAAATGTGCCTTTTCCTGGTTCTGGATCTGACACTGGATTGATAATAATGAATATGACCTTTACACTGTTTTCACCTGGACATAAATAACCTGTTAGACTCCAACATATTAGTCTGCAATGAATTCCACTCAGTACTTGAATTGTTTTTCATGAGAATTTTTTTTTACTCTCACTCAACTATGTATTTTTTGAGTACTCCTACCTCTATGTGAGTCACTATAAATATACAATAAGTACTTTTTCAGTTAATGTTTACGGGCTAAATGTGGTGTGCAGTCATTCCCTGAACTCATAAATTAGAGATTGTTTCATGTTTCGTGGATGTTAGGAACATGTTTCTTCAGTGCTCGTTGTTTGAGGTCAGTGTCAACGGTGATTTGATACACCACTGATACTGTAATGATATAAAGAGATGTATTATTTACAGATGGTGCAATAAGTTTGAGGCACAGACGGGTAGTGGTGCTTTACGGGAACTATCAGCAGCATTGGAATGTCCTTTCAACCAATCAGAGCACTTGGCTGAGGTTCCCTGTTGTAAAATAATCAATCCAGATCATCAAAGCTCTCTGCAGCCTATCACCATGTTGCCAGAGCCTATAAAATGTAACACGCATGCAATAATAAATTTCAAATACCCCATTAAAACACAACACTGACTCTATACAGAAAAGGACAGGGGCTGGCTGCTTTTTCACTGAAGCCTGGCACAAGCCGCTGTAGTACCAGGCCATGAATCCGGTCACCAAGCAAATATCTGAACTTCTCTGAGATGTTGATTCCTAAAAAAGCAGGCAGGCATACATTTTATGGGGAATGCCAGAGTGGCTGCTATAGAAACCCCAAGAGTGCACTGAGTGCCCATGCATCCAAGCAGAGCTTTCCTCGTCCAAACAGATTTTATAAAACATGGGCTGCCACCCAAAATAGGTCACAGACTTTGTGCTGTCAAAGGCAAAAGCAGCCACAGATGTAAATGAGCCTGAGGTCCATACAGAGACTTAACTCAGGCCCAAGATTGAAATAATTGTCAAATAAAATGCTAAATACTCTCTGCATAATGACACAGTACTGACAATAGCCGGCAGTAAGAGTTCTCTGCCAGAGGATGTAAGAATTAGCACATTATTGCCCCCATGAGGACTGAGCGAGTTGTTACCAGCTGTGGACAATGTATTCGGATGCTTAACTGGACTGGACTGTGAGAATACTCCACTGCAAGTAAAAGTCAGGCATTAAAAAAGGTATGTATTATAAGCAAAAAGTACTTTTAGTGACAATAGGTAACACGGTCCTTGTCAGTGTTATGTATAGTGCTTAACAAACCTGTCCTGTTTGACTCATCCAGCATCATGAAGTAGTTTAATGTCTGAAGATTCTCAGTCATCCAGGTCATCGTGTGGTTTTCCTTCTGTCGACTGGACTGGAAATTTGGTTTGAAGACGTTTCACTGTCTATCCAGGAAGTAAATCCAGGATTCTCTACCCAGCCAAACTGCAGCAAAATTCCTGGGCCACTCACACACCCCCTTCTGTCCCCATCCACAGAGTGTCAACGACCCTCCCCTGCATTGTTCAGGAACAGAGACCCTAACGACTCTGTAACGACCCTGGCCTAGGTGAAACTTGCACCTTTTAGGATGAAAGGGTGGAGTCCTGAGCCAGAGTATAAATTCTGGTTGCTTGCATGGGTTTTTTTTTTAGAACTGAAGAAGCTTCCTGGATAGGTAGGCAAATGTCTTCAAACCAAATTTCCAGTCCAGTCGACAGAAGGAAAACCACACGCCTTGGAAGTGCTTTAATGCAGACTTTTTTGTTTTCAGTGAGTTCTTGACATTTTACCTTTTTGAACAGGAGTGAAGAATTTCAAACTGAATTCACATTTTTATACCCAAATTTGGGTCAACACATGAGACGTGTCTGAGAAGTCAGAAATGAATCAAGCATTATCACTAAAATTCACACACTAAAACATCTTTTCTCTTCAAGAGCACAAGAATATGTGGAATCTTAATCAATAACAATAACATGCTTTAGTATTTTTCTTTTTGTCCAATAGTAAAGTAGAACATTAATGGATGTTATCAGTAATTATATTCTAGAATTAAAACGACATTGGGTGATGGTCTAATAAATGTGTTAAGCTCTGTATAATGGGTTTGATTTACACTATCTTTCATTATCAGTATTTAATCCAGAGATACATCAGTGATTAAATAATTGAATGAATAGTATTTAGCTCACAAATCAATATCAGCACAACTTATGGCTACCGGTGCATTTGAGTTGTACTCAGAAGTTGGAATTTTCGAATTCCTAGTTGGAAATTTCGGATGGAAAATTGGAGCAAACCCACCAACTCTGATTTTACAATTCAATATGGCCGCCACTTGCAACAACTGAATGAACACCGCTAATTTCTGTTGTACTTGTGTCATATTATGTCAGTCATACACATCGTACAGCTCACTTGTATCCATTGCTCCTTGTAAGTGCAAAATGCCACGTACAGTTGCTATAACACTGAGTACACATTGGTTTGGAAGTTTTCTATGAACCGACATTCCGACAGGCATCCGTGTTTTTCCGACTTCGCAGCTGAAACACGATCAGCTCGGAGTCGCTCACAGTTCCGACAAATAACTAAGATTAACAAGAGACAACAACATTATTGTCTCCTCTGCGTACTGTCACTGTCTTGATGTAACATGCGTCCCTAAAAAGCAAACTTGACATGCTTTTGTGATACTGCAGTGTCCCCATGTGCGAAGGCTAAAAAGAGTTTTTTTATTGCATAAAGAAAGGAGGAAAACTTCCCAACCCTCAACAAAACACTTAATCCTCCAGTTTATAGAAAACAAAAGCTCAATACATTTGGAGAACTTGAAAAGTAACTAGAGCTCTCAAAAAAAAAAAAAAAAACCACTGTGCAGTTACAAGTGCAGCTGAACAGAAGAGTAAAGCAGTGTACAACGGACCTCCGATGTGTAGAGTAGTTCTTCAATTTGACCTCTGGTTGTGATTATCACTGTATATTCTTACCACGTTAAGAGCGTGGGCGATTTAAATGTTGAGGAACACCACTGCTGTGAGGAGTTTGACGACACCGCCTAAGTAAACTCCTCACTTCCCCCGCAGCCAGCGGAAGTTAAATACTACAGCACTACAGTCTTGCTTTCCTCAACAACCTCCAGTGTTTATAACTGCGCTGCTGTGTGTCTGATGACTAACCCTAGTGACTTAAAGCCACAGACAGCAGTAAAATGATTTAACTGAGCTCCTACCTGTTTCCTTGCCCGAGGCAGTAATGACATCAGAACTGGTGTGTTTACTGTGTGTGGACGCTAATGCACACAAACTCACCTGCAGAAGGGTTCAAACATGCCTCGAGCTAATTAACAGCTGATGACTTGCTTTGAAGTATGTGAAGGCCACATAATGTTCATATGTTCCCTGACTAAACATACACGAAGGAAACTTCTCATGCAGTTCATCACGTAGAGACACAACAACTAGACCTGTCACAGTGTTGACCTGTGAGTTAAAAGTAAATTGTCAAACAAATAATTCAGTTTAATGGGATTATTTTCACTTCTAGTAACTTTATTTTGTTAATGAAAACTGAACAAGGGAGCTATTGCCTACTTTATTATAGCTTTTACTATTTACTGACACTGTTTATTTCTCATTTTTATTCCTTTTTTAATGTATATACATTCTAGTTTTTTTATAGCATGCATCCTGTTGCCCTTGCTGCTGTAACTCTGAATTTCCCCACTGTGGGACTAATAAAGGTTAATCTAATCTAATCTAATCGTATCTAATGACATGACTAAAAGAGACTAAATCAAGATATACCATGTACTGTGGCAAAAGAAGTACTAATTAAGAACACAGTTAACCGATTATACCTGATATAACTCGTATACAAAGCTCATGAAATATTGGACTGAGACATAAATCAGTGCACTGCTCTATTCTTCCACTGAACTTAAAGTAGAAGAACAGAACAAAATAAGATGATGTCACTGAAGGGGCACCAGTCAAATACTTAAACCACTGTGGAAATAAAGACAAATGTCATTTCACTTTGTTCCACCCAACTGTTTTAAAGAGGAGGCAACTGTCATGACTGTGTCAAATAACAGCAATATTGCACATACATATATATCAACTGTGACGGATCTAGTGATGACAGCTAACACATTTAAGTTGGTCACATGTCCTGAATAATTTATTGTTCAACTGATAATTACTACTATATGTGCAAAAATAAACAAAAGAATCAAGTAAATTAACAAAATCGTCAAATAACCAATAAAGCTGAACAAAAATCAACAAAATGCACAAACATAATCAAAATAATGAAGTAAATTAATAAAACTGTACAATGTAACCACGAAAACCAAGCAAAAATGAAAATAACCAATAGAATTGAACAAAAATTAATGTAACAAATTCTGCATCATGAAGATACTCACTACTTGAGTAGTTTTGATGGCAAACTTTTTACTCTTACTCCAGTACTTATTTTTGTGAGTACTTGTACTACTTGAGTCATTAAAATTTTGGAGTAACAGTACAGTTACTTGAGTACTGTTTCTGTGTAGCCTACCCTCCATTGCACCTAAACCTAACCCTAGTACTAACAATATGTAACAATATTGCTTATTTCATGGTATTATTTCGAATCTATGGAGTGAAGCGCAGTACAGTGTTTTTCTGTTGTACGTGTGCGTATTAAGTCAGGATATGCCATTGTGACAGGTATGCGAAAATATCAGAATATTGGCTCATATTTGGGTACATGAAGATGTGTTCAGTTTGAAATTTCTCACTCCTGTTCAAAATGGTAAAATGTCGAGAACTCATGGAAAAGGAAACAGTCCACATTGAAGTGCTTCATGATCCTGAATGGTCCCTGAGACAAATACAACACGTGATCTAATAAATTTGTTAAGTACTGTACTATTGTTGATATTATTGTTTAACGCTGGGTTCCCGTTACAGAATCAATTCCCACAAGACAAATCTGTTAAAGCCATTTTCAGACCTACAGATTTCAATCCTACTGTCCACACTCTGATCACCATTTCCTGAATTTGCACTGAAGCAGCAGAGTGTTTGTCAGTGAAATCATCGTTCTGAGATTCACGACTCAGCAGGGAGCAGGCTGACATGCACATACATGAGCTGCACACAAGACAAACAAAGTCCACAGAGGACTGAAACGGAAATCCAGAACTGCCAGGGTTCAGCTGGGCACATACAGGTAATAGATATGATGAGGTCATGATGGGATTAGTATAAGAGATACTACAGTACATTTGCCTGAGGCATTGTGGGATTGGAGGAAGGGAAGTTGCAGAGAACAGGGTTAGGCCTAAAGAGTCACAGGGTGTGTCTGTGTTTGTGTTGCACTGTGTGGTTCAGCAGGTGTCTGAGTGAGCGTGAGTGTGTGCTATGACCAGCAACGTCACACATAAACACTCTCAAATGCTCCTGCTGTCATGTTCAGACAGTAACTCACCAACAGGTCGATGCTTTCCCTGCGACCCAGAGATCCATGCTCTACCCTGTCGCTGCCGGGGGTGAGGATGTAGGGGCTCTGGCCTCCAGAGGGCTTCATGTTGGGCAGACTGAGGGAACGCAAGTCCTTCACACCCTGCTCCACCTTCAGCTCATCACCTGGCCGTGCTAAGTGATGAAAAAAAAAAGAGAGAATTTACTGTTATTGCAAAATGGAACTGATCATCAGACCTTACTACTTAGGTATACACAGGAAATCACTATGTGGCAAACGTGAACTCATGGGGATGAAGGCTGCTTTTTAAGTTCCTTTTATTCAGATTTAAGTCCCTTTGAAACAAGTGCTATGCCCAAATGTTTCTTCATACACATTAGGGAGGCTCCCTGCTTTTTCTTTAACTTCAATCCTTTTAACAGGCTCTTGTAAAACTGGCAAAAAAGATCATGTCAACAAAAGCAGGGCAAAATTTCTATTTGTGCCAGCTTAGCTAATAATAGAGTTTGGATTAGGCAAAGTAAGAATACAGAACTAAACAGTACGCGTACAGTGAACTTCGGTCACATGACCAACAGCTGTGAAGTATTTGTGTTCAGCCTCAGAGTTTCTCACTGTATGTAACTCCAGACTGTGGTCGGGAGGTGCCAGTCTGGAGGGTGATAGTTTCAACAGAATACCAATTAGTCATGGCATTGGACCTCTTTTATGACAGGCTTAAACGGGCCTTTGATCCACAAACTGAACCGAGTGTAACTGCAGTGATCCCAAAGCACAGGCTACATTCCCAGTTTCCACTGAAGCTTCAAAGGAGAAAAACGCTGGCAGTGTCATCATGTCATCATGCTACTAGTGTGCAGTAGTGACGCTGATTCATAGGAACGTTAATGACACTTCACTTAGTATTAATGAGTTTTTCTCTTGCAGTGAGAAATACAGGTGAGACAGGAAAGTCATTAACACCACCTGTCCTTCTCAATCATTTTTACACATCAGAGTTGTGTACCATGAAATGCACCATGACTAAAAAGCACAAGACCAGAAGCCCACTCACTCTTCACTCAAAAGCAGTAAAAAGGTCACGTTTCCTCTTTTACCTTTGACTTTGAGGTAGTGTCCTCCAAAACGATAGGCCTCGAAGTTGAGGGACAGAGGTGTGTTGGACTGATCTAGAAACAAATCCACCCGGGACAGCTCAATGCCGTTCCTCTCAAACACTGGCCCCAGAACCTCTCTGGTAAAACATACAAGGACAAAAAGCTGTTAGTCTATATTTATATACAACTCCATCTCTGTCATAAACCCACAAATCATCCTTATCTCACCTCAGGGTTTTCTTTTTCATAGCAGGTACAATTTCTGTGTTTATGTCCACGTTGAGATCAAACTTAAGGCTGAAGCACTCCTTACTGGGGTCCTGCAGGGGGAACAGGCACACTGTTAGTTTACACAGGTGGAGCTGTAGCTTTACAGGCCGACCCTGAGCTGATGCTGTATGTGTGCTCTCTGCAAATCCACAGGGGGGCTCCTTCTCCCTACACTCAGATAAAAAGCAATCTGGGAGATGCCATTATGTTATTTCATCATGGCAGAGAATAATGGTGCTTTACTAAAAAAAAAAATCAAAAATCCAACCTCATATCTCTGAGTCATACAGCTGTTGACAATGTATCTTGCAGCTTCTCAGGCAAATACGCTCCTTCTTTTAGGGAACTGAAATGTAACTACGGTTCTACGGGGGGCCATTTTTATGTTGCACTCAGCAGCTTGTGTGTGCATCCGTTATGTTGGATTACTTACGTCAGTGTGTCGTCTCCGTGGCTTCTTTTTCACCAACTTCATCCCCCCTGTTTTACGCTCCCTGAAAAGTAGTAAAACACATTGAAATACCAAAAAAAAAATTGACATTACATCGCAGATATAAAATCAGGAGACATACATTTCGTAGCTGAAAATGTATCCAGTGAAAAAAGACAAATTGTCCTAGCAGGC
>JAQQAE010000360.1:0-35105 GCA_029823295.1 Pseudamia nigra
GAACGCAACCATATGACAATAACATATCTCAATTATAATAACCTTTACATGGAGGATAAAGGTCCCTGAACGCAACCACATGACAATAAGTTATCTCAGTTATAATAAACTTTACATGTAGGATAAAGGTCCCTGAATGCAACCGTATGGGAATAATGTATATCAGTTCTAATAAACTTTACATGGAGGATAAAGGTCCCTGAACGCAACCACATGACAATATCGCATCTCAATTATAATAAAGTTTACATGTAGGATAATGGTCCCTAAACGCAACCACATGACAATAATGTATCTCAGTTGTTGTAAACTTTACATGTAGGATAAAAGTCCATGAACGCAGCCGTGTAATGATAAGGTATCTGAGCTCTCTGATTGACATGAAATTTGCAGTGTGACTTCCAGTGACCCCTCAGCTGCCTGTGACACGCTCACGCAGGGTGTGAGGGCCCATTCAACGCTGCTTGCAGCTTCAATTATTTTGTGGATTTTTTTGTTCAGTTTATTACATTGTTAATTTTTATGAATACACTAACTTTTACTTCTACTCATTGTTCAGTTTTGTTAACGTGCTTGATGATTTTTGTTCATTTTATTGCAGACAAATCAACATGATCACGTCACCTCTTCATCACAGGTCAAAGCCACAGGATCCACTGGAGATGCTTGAGTCATAGGTTGCAGACCCCAGGGCAGTGGTCTTAAACTTTAGATCAGCTCAACAGCCTGTCTGAGTTTACTTTTTAAGATCAAAATGTAAGTACTGTACATGAAATCCCCCCCCCCCTAGTCTTTAGATTTTGATCAGGAGTAATGACAGAAACCAGTGACCAGGTCATCTGGTCAAACCCCCTCCCCCAAAAAAATACAGTTTATGCCTGCTGCGACGGATTCCTGATCGTCACCTGGGTTTCCACTCCTCTCTTTATCTCCCAGATTTTCAGCTGCCAGAGCAGGAGTCGACAACCATTAAAACCTCGAGAGCCGTTTTAGAAACAAACTAAATATATTTATGTTGAGACCCTCAACAAATATTTGAACCTTTCAGGAACCATGTAACATATGATGCATTTTAACTGCCAGTGTTTTTAAAATGTTACTTCACTTTTTGTTAATCATTTTAGCCATTTCTTTTGATTTTAAATTAATTTTTATTCATTTTGTTGCTGATTTTTATTTTTTCTCATATAATTTTTACATTATTCAGGTTTTTGAGAACTTTGGTCATTTAAATTTTTTTTTTCCACTTTGTGGATTATGCAGTTTTGTTCATTTTGTTTAACACGATGATTCTGGTTGTTATAGTTCATGTTGAGTCATCACCTTATCATGATGGAGGCATTTGTGTACATGAATGATCCTAGGATCCATGTTCTCGGGGGCCAACCCGCCCCTGGTGGGGTCTCCCAGTTCAAACTGGTCCCAGGCGACGGGTCAGTCTAAGAGCGATTCAGAAAACCCTTATGGCTACATCTTCCTGTGGACCCACCACCTGCAGGAAGGGTCATATGGTCCCGTGCTGTGTGGTTTGGGTGGCAGCTGAAGGTGGTCCAATCCCTGGTTGCCAAAACTAGCTCCAGCTGGGAGGAGGCCCTGGAGCAGACCCAGGACATGCTTGAGGCAATGTTTCTCAGCTGGCCTGGGGACTTCTGGGGGTCCTCCCAGAGGAGCTGGACAAGGCGTCACAAAAAACATGTAAAGTCAAATGTGCAGGACAGTCCGTAAGACAGAAAACATCACACTGTACAAACCAAACACGGTATGTTTTAATTTCTGACCATTTCATTTTGTACATTATTTAACAAATTTCTTACTTTAGTCTTTTATTTTTAGTTCAGCTTTGTATTTTATTCATGTTGTGTATTATTTTCAAAGAATAGGGAAAGAAATAATTGTCCAGCTTTTCCAGGAAATTTTGATTTTTTTCCCCTCATTTTCCATGTTTCCCATGACTGGAAATACAGTCAATGATTTTCCAGGTTTTCCAGGACGCGTGGTCAGCCACTGGTCCCGTTGAGTCCGGGCGGCTTCGTGATGCGGGCTGTGATGTTGACGGTGACAGAGCACAGAGCTGCCGTGTTGTTTTTCTACATGTATTGTGCGTTTTCTTCTGCCGACGTTTACTCGTCTGCCTCCGACTCGTCGTCGTCCTGACTGATCTGGAAGTATCGCAGCTCGTACGTCTCCTTGTCCGACGCCACGACTCTCAGCCAGTCGCGCAGGTTGTTCTTTTTCAGGTACTTCTTTGTCAGATACTTCAGGTACCTGCATGAAAACCAAACACATGAGTGGAGCCAGGATGATGGTTTTGTTGCGTCTGACATTTTAATTGTAGAAATTTTAAACCATACAGTCTGTGTTAAACATAAACGTCTTTATTTCATTCAATAATTCGTTCATGGACGATTTGTTTATTTTCCTGAATGTTTTGGTCATTTTGATTCTTTTGATCAATCTTTACTGATTTTGAGGAATATTTAATGTTCATCTTTTGGATGAACATTAAGCATTGAACACTTTTGAATTATTAGGCATTTTCTTAATTTCTATTGAATTTCTGGAGTGATTTTGTGGATAAGTCTTTTTTTTTTTTAACTCCATTGGTCAAACTACACCTTTTCTTCATTGGTTTGTTACAGTTTGTTTAATTTCTTGATGAGCTTATTCATGTTCTTTAAAAATTTGGAACAATGTTAACTTTCCAAACATTAAATCGTAACATTATGTCTACAGTCATTTGTACACACTATCATTCACATTTAAGGTGTAAAATAAAAAAATCTTAACGTGGTCTAATTTACCACAGAGATATTATAGATCGGGGACCGTCAATATTTTTCAGAACAAGTTCCCCCGGACTGAAGGAGCAGGGGCTGCCTTGTTATTGTGCGTCCACTACTGAGCTGGTAAATACTACAATACTTTGAATTAGGGCTGTCAAACAATTACAATTTTTAATCTGATTAATCACAGGGTCACTGTGGATTAATCACAACTAATAACCATTTGTTTTTCATTTAGTGGGAGCAAAAACACTCAATTTACTTATTTTACAATAAGATGTGCATTTTTGTTGTAATTTAAACTTGTGCAACTCAAGTAAATTCCAGCTGCTTTGTAGAACTTAACAGAACCTCTGGAATGTTCTGTTTTTGCTTTTTTACACTTGGTTCATCGTTTTCATCAGTGACTAATGTCACTAGTTTCAAAAAGACTTATTTTACATTTAAATTGACTTTGAAGTAGTAAATACTAAAGTTGTCAGTGACGTGGGTCAAATGTGACATAAGATTTCATCACTTTTTCCTTGAGTTATTGTGTGTTTATCGCGTTATGGATTAATGCAATGGATTAATGCGTTAATTTTGACAGCCCTACTTTTATTATATATTTTATTGCATGTATAAGCGTGTTTTTAATTTGCGTTTGTGCAGCACTTTGAGATTTGTCTTAAATGTAAAGTGCTTTATAAATAAAATGATTATTATTACTGTACCTATTCAAATGTTCATGCTTTTTATTCATGCTTTTATTTTAAACATGTTCATGTGTTTTAAAGACATTTAAATCTATGGAAAAAAATACAAATATGTGTAATGTATGAAAAATTGTCTAATCGACCAAAGATTTCACGACCCCTGTGCAGTACCTCGGTGAACCCCCGAGGGGTTGCGGACCCCCTGTTGAAGACCTCCGTTATGAATGAACTCTACTCATACGAAACCTGTGCCATCACACTTTATTTTCACCTGCAGCTCGAGGCCAAATTCAGTCTGAGACTTGATTTGATGCGTCATATGACGCACTAACCCTTGTCTGGTGTTCGGGTCAAATTGACCCTTTGTCATATTTGTGAAGAGAAGCTGTGTTGTGTGGAAACATCAGGGTGTAGAATCAGTACTGGAGTAAAAGGAAGTAAAAGTACTCATAAAAGTACTTGAGGCAGTGAATAACTATGTCACAGAACAGATTCATTTCAGCTTTTTTTTGGGTGATTTGTTCATTTTTGAGGTTTATTTTATTAATTTATTTTTTAACCTTGTTTTGCTCCATTTCTTCATCATATTGTTCATTTTTGCTCTTTTTAACTGGATTTTTTTTTGTTTGTTTTTTGGTTCATTTTGTTGCTTTTGCAGGATGACTTTTTCATTTTTCCTTCACATTTGTTCATTTTCTTGGTTATTTTTGTTCAGTATGAAGATAATTTTCATCTTTTTTTCCTTGAATGTTGTTTATAATTTTTAAGTATTTTGTTCGTTTTGGTGATGATTTTATTCCTTTTTTTCCCCCACACAACACATTTTCCCTTTATAACTATATGACAAAGGGTCAATTTGACCCAATACCACTTCTTCTTCTTCTTCTCCTTTCGGCTGCTCCCCTCAGGGGTCGCCACAGCGAAATACCAATGATTCGCATGTTTGATCTGGCATAGGGTTTTTACGTCGGATGCCGTTCCTGACACAACCACACGAGGGTTAAATTCCACTATATGACTTCAGGATTCCTGACCTTTTGGAGAACTGCTTCTCAGACGTGACGTTGATCTTGTTCTTCATGCGTCCGACCTGGACGATGTTTCCCAGGTTCCCTGTCTTCCCGTTGACCTTGATCCGCTCTTTGAGGAAGGTTTCCTGTTGGATAGAGCACAGTGACGACTAGGGAAGGGAGCCCTAGTGGATGTGGAGCTAGGGAAGGCGGCCCTAGTCCAGACACCAGGTTAGCAGCACACAAACCACAATAATGACCGTCATCCCTTTAATACACTAAAGTACACAAAGACATGAGACAATGAACAAAAGTACTGTGGCTTCAGAGCACCGACACCCGTAGACATGCACTAAAATCAATTAAACCCCCGAGTAATATTCAATAACTCCACAACGAAGCATTGTACGGACATGAACGTCACCATATATATAAACATGTCTTACCTCCTCATAGTGACACTACAACCCTTAGTTTAGGAAAAAACTAACAGAAATAACAACAAAAAAATCCTTAAAATTTATCCAAGTCTTGGCATTTCGTTGCATTGTTGCACTAGATTTTATGTGGAAAATACTCAAAAATTAAAAAATGAACAATGTTAAGAGTGAATTAGTAATAATAAACAGAATACTCATGTAAATCGACAAACTGGCAAATAATCTGCAAAAAAGAACTAAATAATCGAAAAAAGGGGGGAAAAACCAAACTAGTCTAGAAAATTATTCAAATTAAGGAAAATAATGAAAAAAGAGAACAAAACGATCAAAAAAATTATAGAATAAACAAAACGGGCAAAAATAGGTAAAATGAAGAAAAATACACAAAATAATCAAGAAAAAAAACCCAAAACCATTAGGACACTGCATAAAAACAAACAAAATAACCAGAAAAATTTGGAAAGACAACCAAAATAGTCAAGAAACTGAGTCAAACTGTAGGGGGAAAAAATAAATAAATAAAAATCAAGAAACCCTTGACATTATACAAATAAATCCAACCTGTGGCCCCTTAAATCTCCACCTACGAGCCCCCTTTCAAAGTGATTTAATGATGGATGTAATTTAACGTCAGCTCCAGCTTCACTGTGCTGTTGTTGGCGGAAGTTACTGGAAAAATAAAAGTATCTGACGTAACACAAAATCTAATATCACTGTTTTAAAGAAATGGAAACAGATTTTGTATTGTTTTTATATCCATTGTCTTTAAATTTGAAACGCAGTGAGTCAACCAACTCATAAGTCACCAGATGGCGCCCCCTGCTGGAGAAAAAGTGACTCATTCGATTGTTTCACCACAGCCACAAATAAACTACACCACAGTAACATTGTTGAGTGTTTCATGTGCTCCTTAAAACAGTGGTTCTCAACTAGTGGGTAAGGACCCAAAAGTGGACATAGACTCACTCTGAGCAGGTCATAGCGACTATGACAAAAAAAAAAAAATCTATACACATTACTGCTTTTTATCTGATGTTGATCTTTGATTGACATGTGCAGTATCTGTTGTCAGGTTCAACTACATGTGATGCTTTTTATTCATTAGTGGGATTGATGAGTCATACAGCAATTTTTCAAATAACTTTTTAAAATATTTGGCTTTGTTGACAAATATTTTTCCCATTGGAAATGAATGGAGAACTCCAACAGAATGTGTGGTTACCACGGCAACGACAGTGACTTAAGATTGCTACTCCACCGAATAGTTAATTTAACTCTTGCACTTTTCCAGCAAGTTCAACTATTTTGACTACTGTTATTATTTAATACTTATTGTTCATTTTATGGATATTTTGCCATTTTTTTCCCCATTTGTTTTAATTATTCTGTGTTCTGAACTTGAATGTAGTGATGAAATCATGTATATCTGGATGTTATAAATATACATATAAATCTCCCGGTTTGAATCTGATACTAGTAGGTGAACTGATGCCTGTTCGAGTCAGAGGCGACACCAGCTGAGAACCACTTGGTTTAACATTACATTGTTATTTACACACGTCCTCTTATCAGTGTGTGTTCAATCCTTACAAAGTTGGCGGAGTCCAGGATGCCGTCCTCCACCGGGTGAGTCAGGTCCAAGGTGAACCTCCACAAAGGCCCCTTTTTGGACTTTTTGCCAACCGTTGGTCTCCTCTGTTTGATCTGAAATCAAACGAGAGGTAATGTTATAAGACTAGGGCTGTCAAAATTAACGCGTTTATCAGGATTAAACCATTTGCATGATTAATTAGATTAAAAAAAAATTAATGCGATTAATACACAAGCCATATCAAGGAAAAAGTGATGAAATCTTATGTCACATTTGACCCATGTCACTGACAATATCTTTAGTATTTACTGCTTCAAAGTCAATTTAAATGTAAAAGTATAAGTCTTTAGACATTTTCAAACAAATGACATTAGTTCAGATGAAAACAATGAATCAAAAACATGTTGATCAGAACATTCCAGAGGTTCTGTTAAGTTCTACAAAGCAGCTGGAATTTACTTTAGTTACACAAGTTTAAATTAGAACAAAAATATACATTTTAATCTAAAATAAATTTTAGCCGAGTGTCTATATCACCTCATGTCATGAGTGTTTTTGCTCCCACAAAATGAAAAACAATAAATGGCTATTAATGGTGATTAATCAAAATTAATCCAGTGGCCCTGTGATTAATCAGATTAAAAATGTTAATCGTTTGACAGCCCTAGTTATAAGACATAATACAACATGTTCCAGATCTGAATGTTAAATGTTAATGCAGACATCCACTGGTCCTTGTACAAAAAAAACCTTCAAATGAACGTGAGTCTTTTCTTTACTTGACGGTTCATGTCAATCTTCACGTGACGTTTGTAACGAGGCTGCAAAACTAATTTTCTCGGATTTGTACAATTCTCCGTATGTCATAAAACAAGACAGATCTACAAAGAAATACAGACATGGATTAAACGGAACTTTATTCCAGACATAAACCTCGCACTCGGTTGTGACTTATACAGACATTTAAGACATGTGTGACTTAGTTTGAACTAAGGAAAAACCGCCTTTCTGAGTTAAAACCGGTTTTAACTGGATGAAACCTGAATGAATGTAACACGTGTGAACACTGACTGCCATCCAGCTAATGCTAACCGTGCTAAAGTCGCTTATTTCCGTTGTCATTTCACGTTCAACTTTTCTAAACTCTGTGGTGCAGTTTAACCGTTGCACTGCCATTAAATATGTCCCAAGGAAAATGAAGAATCAGCTTCAGAATCAGACATTTTCACACAGTTTGACAGAGACGCCGCAACTCACCGGCGCCATGTTCAACAGACGTGAGTGAAAGAGAGAACCGGATGTGACGACACGGGGACGTACTGAGCGTCGGTTGGTCCACTTTGACCATATATGGAAATACCGCTGCCAGAATGCTTTCATGACTTTTTTTTTTTTACATAAAATAGTTTGAAACGTATCGATTTCACTTATTACGCAAAGGAATTAAAAGTGCTGAATGTTTATATACCAATTCTTTTCCATTTTTAAAAATGTATTTTTAGGCTTCATTGCAGTTTAAGTTTGTGTGGAAAGGCTTTACATGAATTAGAAAAATTGTCAAGATGTCGTGGAATGACGGAGTCAAAAAATAGTTGAATGTGCTGGAAAAGTGCAAGAGTTAAATTAAGTATTCAGTAGAGAAGGAATCAAAACATCAAAGCACTGTCGTTGCCATGGTAACCACACATTCCGTTAGAGTTCTTCATTCCTTTCCTACGTGGAAAAATGGTCAAAAAAGCTTAATATTTTAAAGACTATAAAGGTTAGAATTCTGAAGATCAACATCAGAGATGAACTGAATAAGATGAACAATGTGCAGTTTGAATGGTGTGAATCGGACAAAAAAGATGTAGGCGCAGTTACACGACAAAAAAAAAGTATGGAAGTGGAAAAAGAATACATTAAGGCTTGAAGACAACAGTAGTAGGTTTGCGGCATGACTCAGCAATCCCACTAACAGCAGATATTTTTAACCCTGCACAGGGTTAACTTAGTATTTTGTTCTCTTTTTGGGTCAATTCAAATCTCGACTTTCTTCTGGTGAAACCGTTCTTGTGTTGATTTAGATGAACGCTGTGTTGTGTTGAAAGCTGAAATTCCTCTTTGTCTTCATCTTTGTAGGAGACGCCTGAAGCTTTAGGGCCAAAAGTGACTGGTTTTGTGCAACTGCTCATAATTCCCTCCACTCGGCTCCATCTGAAGGGTTGTATTGTGATCTTTTGGTCATAAGTGTTTTTGTGCCACATGCACATTATCACATAGAGACTTGAACCTTTTTTTTGTTGCAAGTTGTAGCCAGATATGGCTACAACTTGGCTGTTTGTCTATGTGAACACTGTGCAGGGACACATTTTATACAACATGTCCATTTAGATGGTCCAAACAACTTTTGTGCATAATTAATCCTTTATAGGTGACTCATTGAAATACGTGTACTAGATTGCTAATTTTGGCTTGGACCTTATTTTGTTCCACACTTACATCGAAATGAACAAAAAAAGTTGAATCAACTGTTTTTCTCATTTTAAGTTCATTTAACTTACTTTCATTTTTCTAGATTCCATCCATTTTCTACCCCTTAATCCTCGTGAGGGTCGGGGGGTGTGCTGGAGCCTATCCCAGCTGACTATTTTGCATTTTCTTCGTTTTGCAGGTCATTTTTATTATATCATTTTTGTTCCCTTTCTTGGCTATCTTGCTCAATTTCACTCATTAGTTTGACTGTTTTATCTTTCCTCATTTTTCCAGTCATTTGGTTATTTTTTGCACCGTCTAGATTATTTTCTTCATTTTTGTTAGCTGTCTTGAGTATTCTGTTTATTTCTAATATTCTTAATTAGGTTGTTCATTATTTTTAATTAATTTTGATTATTTTGCGCACCCCCCCCCCCCCAACATGTTTTCAAAGTTTAAAAATGAATTACTGTATTGCAAAAAGGTACATTACTCTTATACACTCAATGGACATTGTATCCTGGGGGATACAACCTCCAAAATGGAAACTAAAAGCCACATTAAAAAAACACAATTATTCTAGCCTAGACACATCAGAAAATAACCATGAATTTTACAGCATGTTTATGTGCTTTACCATTAAAGGGCTAATCATTCCATTACGACCATGACCAGTCTTCCGCTGAACTCCGCCCACTAGTGGACAAAATATGGATCTACAGCCCGGTTAAAAACTCGTTTGGCAAATTTATCACGTTTGTTTATTTCGGATTCTTAAAGCGGACCTGATTGAATTACTGTACAATTAAATTGACTCTCATGCATGTGACATCCATCCTGATTGACAGCTCGCCAAGCTCCGCCTCCATAGTGTTGCTGACACACAGCATCATGAGTTCAAAGTCCAGCAGCAGCCTGATAATAAACCTGCTGAATCTGGTTAAACATTAACACACGCATCAGTGTCAGTGTGGGGAACGTATTTGACATAATGCAGACTTGAACCCACTGTCAGGACCCAAAAGTGTGTGATAATTTAAAAAATTAAAAAAAAAAAAAGCATAAACGGGACTCCCCACTGACTCTGTATCCACCCTTCCTCTACAGACGGCAACTATTGGTCTAAAGCAGTGGTTCCAAGAGCTTTTTCCTGAAACATTTTTTTAGAAATTATAAACTGTCATGACCTAAATCTATAACTTATGAGAGGGAGTGAATTTGTGAACACTCAACCATTTTAACCTCAACATCAGGCCTACATTATATAACCCTGAGCAGGTAAATGAACTATAATGACACGATGTAGGGTTCAGAAAGACATTTTAGGATTAATTGCATTTAGTCAAAGATGAGCTCGTAATTTTTTTCCCCCTCACATCAGTAAATTTGTTTCGCAGCCCAAATAAACTTCCCCCCATGACCTACCTGCAGGACTCAACCCAGTGTTTGGAAATGGCTAGTGTGAAGCACATTAACCTTTTAACTGGCACAGTAAAGACAAGCAGCCAAAAATGTGATTTACTGAAGTTTTACAAGAGCAATGTGATCACACACAGAGGTCGACCACAGGTCATAAGGCCTGTTAAAAAGGGTCAATACGGCAAGAAATGGCACAAATTAACTCTGGACAAGACACCTGTGAAGTCAACAGCACACCAGGTGAATCTGCAGAGAATGTCATGAGTGTACAGAGCTAGATGTGTCTACTTTAGACAATTAAAATATAAGACATGTTCTGGGTTGTGACTATACTTACATGTCATTTTGAATGTCTTCAGTGTTAATGTAGAATGTTGATAGACAATTAAAATATAAGACATGTTCTGGGTTGTGACTATACTTACATGTCATTTTGAATGTCTTCAGTGTTAATGTAGAATGTTGATAGAAAAGCTCATCTACAGTACAAATATTAAAACCACTCACTCTACACCCCAGTAGGTTTTTGCATTTATGACCAGAGCAGTAAATCATGAGAAGCCACTCGAACTAAAACACCCGAATCATTGCAACAAACAAAAAGACACACGATGGTTTGCAGTTTTTTGTCCATTTGTTTCAACGTTTTATTTTTGCCATCTCCAGTCAGGTGACAAAGGCCTCGAGTGAACACAAAAGTTTGCAACTCTACCACCCTCCCCGCCCCGATTGAGTCCCTCAAAAACAAAAAAGGGGAAAAAAAAAAAAAAAGGAACCAAAGAGAACACACCGCACTGCAAACCGCCCCCCACATTTCGGAGGCCCGTACTCATTCACGCCTTTCAAAAGAAAAAAAATAAAATAAAACACTCCTTTTGAATCGGGGGGAGCAGAGAGGCGCCACCCCCTCGCATTACACAGACAAGAGACTGGCAGATACATCACTGAAGTTTGTTTTTATTTATTTATTTTTAGAGAGGGGGGGGGGAGAACTTGTTTTGTTGAGCTTTGACATGCTGAAAACCCAAACCCTGTCATCTCCAGAACTAGAGTAGAGGCCATGCTGGAAGCGGTAAAAGCTGAACCAGAATCTGATCTACAGGGGCAAAACCACGACCCTCCCACTGCTTTAGTAACTCCAAACCTGCCCCACCCTCAACCTCCCCTCCCTCTAAAAGGCTTTAAACCTGCTATATTCAGTCTAAAGAATATAAAAAAATAATCATACAAAAGCTGAATCCCGGTGTTGTTGTAACATTCAGGAATGTGAGTGGCAACACTTTGAAGGCAAAAATACGCAGGAATGAGCGGGATTTTTTTTTTTGAAGTCGTTTTATATAAAGTAGTTTCTGAACAAAACCTCAGTGATCATAGCGGAGGGGAGAAGAGAAGAGGAGGAGGGGGACAGACCAATGATGAGCAGAGAATCACAACAGGATGATTGAGGTCGTCTGTGAAGGCTGACGCTTTGGTGACTGAACCAATGAGAATGCAGGAGACTGGTTGTGGGCGGTGCTTGTTGCCGGGGCAGCAGAGTCCGTCTTCCTATTTGGTGGTCAAGACCTTGGTAGCGACAGCAGATTCCTCCCCCATGGCACTGATCACTGTCACCTGAAAACAGACCAAAAAAATAAAAACACCTTGTGAAACTGGGCACGAAATGAACCGACAGTTACATTTCAAATAGAAAGGTGGATTCCGGACACGACTGAATCTGGAGGTTCTCGCTCTTCATTTTCAGCTGCTCACGTATGACAAACCAAGCTATTCCACCAAACACTAATGCATCCTGAAGATCCATGTTCTCACACAGACCCACAGCAGTATCTGTGACTCAGACTCACTCATTCCATCTCAAGGCGTTGCTTTGGAACAAGTACAGCATCTGAAAAGTTGCTAAAATATGATCAAAATAGTCTAGTAATTTTTTTAGTTTTCATAAATTAAGGCCAAAATTAAAAGCAAGTTAAACAATACTTTTCCAGGACATTTGACTTCATTTTCAACAAGCTTTTCATAACTGGAAAACTGGTTAATTTTCCTGGTTTTCCAGGACATGGGAGATCCCTGAATTTGAGACTTGCATCATAAAAACTAAAATGCAGTCATAAAATGACTTTCACATGAGCATGAATGGTCCAGTCACTTTGGAGAGGAGGTCCAGTGATAAACCATTACAAAAACGTTCTGTAAGCAGGTTTATATTTTTTCTTCCCTGTTCTCCTCTCAGCCCGTCTGTACGACACTCACCAACAACTACAAAGATGATCGCTGCACGTGTTGCCAATGTCCTGCAGCACTGGATTCATTGTGCATTTGAGATACGTAATCATCTTAGTTTTACGTGGCTCTAAGATCTGTTTAAAATTATACAAGATTAAGGGGACAATATTCAGTGAGTTGCAGACCTTAAAGGCTTCGTAGAAACACTGGGATTTAACCCATGGGACAACATTGAGATAAGTGGGCAGCAAATAATTCTGTGATCGTGGCAGATTTCTGCCCATTTACATGAGTTCATCAACCATCATCTTGGGCAGGATCAGGGCCACCTTAACATCAGTCACAAATCAAACTTCATATCACCAAGTGCAGAGCACCAGTTTTAAGCTCAGGATGTCGAGTTTATGCAACTGCTTTTATTTTTTTAAAATGAGTCTCCCACTCACCAACGACTGGAATGTCATTGTTTCGAGTTCTATGGACTTGAAACAATGACACAGGTTATGACCTGGTGGAGGAGGAAGTGGGCGAGACTAGGGCCAACTGTCAAATACATGGGTAAAAATCTGGATAAACTTCAGGTGTGTCTTAATATTCATTTTTATTGCTTTGTTGAAGACATGAGACCAACGCTGCTCACGTTTAATGCAATTCAATTCAAATCTCACAGTACCAAACACTTTAAAATGGTTCAAGTATGTCTGTCACTTATACAATACAATCGTTCCACTTAAATCACCATTTTATAATTTATAAAAATAAAATTATGAATGAACCATGCAATTTATACAGTATTTTTGTTTTACAGTGGTCTTTACTGGGACATAGTGCTTTACATTACAAATACCGTGGCTTTAATTTGTGTGAAAAATTACACTGATTCACAAAAGCAAACTACAAAATACAGAAAACGTTCATGGAAATATTCACAGCATTTTCTCGATTGGTTTATTTTTGTTCATTTTTCTTTTAGCGTCCAATTTGAAGTTTGAAAATGACAAAAAAAGTGGAAGAATGTTAGACGGGCCGCATGACCTGAAAAATGGAAAAATTCTTAAGACCAGAAATGAGACTAAAACCAATTTAAGATTCAACAAGACAAAGTCATTTCGTAGTTGACAAGATAAAAATGACTAAGGCTGCTTTCACACCTACAAGTTCAGTTCGTTTGGGCTGGTGTGAAAGTGGACCAGTTTGATTTGGTCCGGACTAAAGAACTGTACCGAGACCACCACCGGTACGGTTCGGTACACCTCCATCCGCACTCCGGTGCAGTTCACTGATTGTGAGAATGCTGACCGGACCCGGTTCGGACCAGCTGTCTGTAATGTAGCACTTTTTGGTCTACGGAGGCTTCCGTAGCAAGCTGTAACGGACATTTCAAGTTAGTAAACTTCTCTACGTCAGTCTTTTGAGAAGTCTTCTGTGCAAAAAAGAAGCGCATAGTATTTTGGACCCAAATACAATTTCCATGCTGGAACAACAGCACTATTTGTGCTTTTTGCACAAACAAATAAATAACCACAAAAACAAGTAAAATAGTATCATTCATTGCTCCGAAATAAAACTGAACCCGGTATTTTTGTCTGCTGGATTTTTCCCTCTACAAATGCTGAGGCAATCAGCTCTCACGTCACCCAAAACACAGCATTTCGTAAACAGCGCCGCCACATGAGTGGGGGGATATAGTGGTTGGTTCATTTGCAAAAACGCTGGTGTGAATGTGGACCGAACTAGTTGAGAATTGAAACATTGTAACAACTTGTGGGTCCAATCAAACCACTGGACCGGACTAACGGGTGTGAAAGCAGCCTAAGACTATTTGGTTTCAACCCTGGAGTCTGAACATAAAATTTCACAAGCCAAATATTTCACTGATATACATGCACAACATTGGAAATAATTGATAAAATCTTTAACGTCAAAGCTTGTTAACCGAGAACGTGGAAAACATAAACCTGCTGCAGAAACATTTCCAGTCAGTTATTTTTAGACAGTTTCCCATTTGAGGTGACTGTTGACATTTGTTCCTTTGTTTGTTGAAGGTCACTTGGGAGTTCTGTGCCCTGGAGAAGGTTTATCCTAATGAAATGAACCTCTGATAGTTAACATTCAACATCACTGCAGCAGAAGGGAAAAAGTTAAGCTGGCTGGTTTTGTAAGTGTTAAAGCAAGCAGTTGTCTCTATGGGTGAATCAAGTTAAAGTGTGGATGACATGGATTTAAAAAAAAAACATGGCAAGTCACATTTTAATGTAGTTTAAATGCTGGTTTCTGATCCTGAGTGAAAGGTGGGGGGGGGTTGTTGTGGTTCAACTTAGTAAAAGATGCAACAAGCTGGGGAAAAAAAGACAACAATGACAAGACAAAGATGCTAGAAAACAACAGCCCAAGATGCCAAGAGAGATGACAAATACACAAAAAAAAGGTGGCGTCTAATGTATGATCAGCCAATTTGATTTACTACATAAATCAAAAATATGTCAACGATGAGGCGTTTCCATCTAAAACATAAAAAAGGTGCAGAGTACATCAGCTTCTCATGTCACTGTATGACTAATAACCAGCTCTGAATAATCACACAACAGTAGTGGATGCAAACCTGGGTTCATGTTTGACATGATCAGGTTAAAATCCATGCATCGTGAGAATGCTGTGTGAATGACACTCTGGACACTCACCATGAATTCGTCACCCGCCTCAAACTTGCTTTCGATTTCTTTGCCGGTGTCGTTGTCGGGGACGCGCAGATCCTCTTTGAGATCGCCGTTGTCGCTCATCAAACACATGTAGCCGTGTTCGATGTTCACCAACTAAGGAGACAAACATCTGTTACGCACAACCCTTTGTGACTGGAACAAGGGATCCTGTGATTGACAGCTGATGTGATCAGAACTACTGCATTTCTCCAGCTTCACCATTTCTTTAGGTTTGGACTCAGAAGCTGCAGAAGGAGCATGTTTATTCTCTGCAGCTTTAAGACACTGCACATGCTCTGGGACATACACACAGTACCAGTATTTCTGTCAGGGTGTTGACAACACATACTGCATGGAGTTGATGTTCCTGTGGTTTTCAAAAGGCACAACTGATTTCATAGTGGGGAAAAGTCTGAACAGATCAGTCAAGGTATCCTGGGATCATATTTGGAATAATGCACTTTTCAGGGTGGATTTTCTGGACACGTGGCTTTTACAGATTTGCTATGAGATTCAAATTAAGGTGGACAGGTTACTTTTGAATTTGTAAGAATAGTTTGAGTGGGAAACAAGCAAAAGGCAGAATTTAAGAGTTGGAAAAGGGCAATTAATCCGAGTCAATGTCCACCATGTCAGAGCAGGTTTGACATCTAAAGTCCAGTTTGAGTAGTGTGATGCTAATTATGCATCAACACAAACACGAGACCATGATGTACAAACCTCGTATCCTGCCTCCACATACGGACAAGTGTGTTTAACAGAAAATCTAAGCCTTACACAATAAAAAAAAAAACAAAAACAAAAAAACAAAATCAAGTAGAGGTCTAGGCAAAACGGCTCAAATAAGCCACAAAAGCCAGTGTGACGCATCATAACATGATGTACATACAACAGGTGATCTTACAGTGTGAATGGGTTGTGATGTTCAAAAAGGTCTCATATATAAGAAAAGCTGTAAAAATCTGAACTTGTTCAATGTCAGCCTCGAGAAATCCACAGGAGGAACAGAAGACCTTTCAACTTGTGACATCACAAGTCACATCCAATCAGTCTAGTTAAAATGTGTCAGATTCAGTAGAATGCTAGACTTTGACACGTTACAACCACACATATTCAAGATTTTTAAAAAAAGGAAAAAAAAAAAAAAAAAAAAAAAACAAAAACACCAGCCCTGTTGCATATACCAAAAGCAAACATTTTGAAATTGTCCATGAAAATTACAGTAGCCTTGTTAGAATCTGGTCCCAGGGCACCTTGAAAAATGACCTGCAGTTCAGTGTTTTGTGATGAAGAGGCCATGGGAAACTATCCAAAAAACACCATGTATTTCAGCAGCATCTATACAGAAGTATTAATCGACACACAAGTGGTACAAATAATTTCAACTATTAAGACAGGAGTCCTTTCAAGCTGCTGCAGAATCTGAAAATATGAGCCATGTAAGTGGATGACTACGTTTAAAATGAACTGCGGAATTTTACTCCGTGCCAAATGTAAAATGTATTGTGTACATTACAACTAAAATGTATCATTTAGGAAGTGTTGAAGCTGAAGGACCAGAACAGGCATCAGTGGTTACTGAAAACCTCATGCATTGTTCTGTCACCTGCAAATCTGAAATCAGTTGATACCCAATATTCAATAAAGTTTATTTTTACCCAATACTTCTTTAACAAAAAAAATTTTGTTTTGGATTACGGTATCTACATTGATCACCTTAAGGCATTTGATGATTTAACCATATTCAGGAGTTTTTTTTTTTTGTTTTTTTTTTAAACGGAGTATAAATTAATCCTATAATACTTGACTGTTTTGCAGCCAAATGTGAAAAATAGGATGCATTAAAAAACAAATTTGAGCTCCCTGTGTTCATTGTGACTTCACAACCCAAGGTCAAAATGAACAACTAAAAAACAAAAACCAACTGAACAAATTAAAACTGTGCTCAAAATGGACAAATAATTTAAGAGGATGTACAAAACAGGACCAAAATAATCCACAAGTTGACCTAAAAATTGAGCGCGACATTTTAAAATTTGAAGGACCTGCTGATAACCTGTGATTTATAAAAGGTTGTTCTGATTCATGGATGCAGGGTATGACCGAACCGGACTCAAATGTGTCGTTTCCAGCTGCTGCGAGTCAGTGTTTGTGACTCCCGTTTCACGGTGCACGCCAACACGTCCTCTCTAACCCAACCTTACGAGTGACACCAGTGTGGCAAGACGGGGTGCACACCTACCTGGTAGTCTACCCTCTTGATGTTGGGAACGTCCATGTTGTGCGTGGAGGGGCACATGTCTTCATACTTCTTGTTGGTGAAGATATCGATGCCGACCAGGTTAACCTGCAGCGCGACAGAGGAGCATTAGAACAGCGCGACAGTCCCGACAAGGTCGTGTTGTCCTGTTGGACTTTCACTATGACGCAGCAATTTAACATGCTGCTCCCAGAATGTGGAGTATTTCCTATTAAACCACAAAGTCACAAGGTAGGGAAATGTAATACATGTATGATTAACCATATGTCAAATTGTTCCACACGTCAGAAAACAGATGCAAGACAGAGCCCAAGTCCCGTCCCTTACAGTTTGTCCCGTAGGAATTAAATTTAGTCAATGGCCAGCAGCAAACATTATAATCCCGACTGAATTCTGCATTCTCCATTTACATGTTTAAAGAGATACCTTGAAAAGTGAACAAAGTAGCAGTTTGTTGGAAAACTGAAAATAGGCAAAAACCAAAAAACCGAGTGTCATAACTACACCTTCAGTCTGTTCAGAGCTGCTCAACAGTTTGAGCAAAGCTAGAATAATTTTCACTTCTTTACTCTAGAATAGGGCAGTTGAAGTGATGCCAAAGGGCAGAGGCGCTGCACGTTTCCTGTCCAGCCCCTCATTAATGCAGGTGTTTTCACTCAAGAGCAATCAGTGAAATCGCCTGCTGAAGAGCCTGGTTGCAATGAGAAAGTGTAGTGGTGGAAAATTCCTGGCCCAGAAAAACGAGGTTAAATTTGTCAGGGCAGTGGCCAGTTGGTGTTGTGATGTGTATCAGATGAGACAGATGTGAAGTCCACTGAGCTGTTTGACGCTCAACGAGCTGATATTTCATGATTTGTGGAACAAACTGACTTGTAAAACCATCTTAAATTGGCAAATGTGTAAAATGGTGGCAGAATTCAGCTTGCATCAAAATCTGCCTCTGATGTAATTTATCCTTAAAAAAGGTGAGGCCTAATAACCCAGAAAAGAAGCAGAAGTGGGCGGGGCTTAGGTTCCTTAGTGATGCGGTGTAAACGGTACATCATTTTAAAACCACATTTTCCTTTTCTCAGCTTCTATTCTGCCCCAAAGTCATCTGGTTAAACATTTAATGCATTTTCACTTCCGTTCCATTTTCCTTTTTTCTTTCATTATTATTTATGATGTTATTGTTATTATTATTCCTATTATCAACCCTGTGGTAAAATGTTGCTGTTCACATGCAAGAACAGAAGCAAAACAAAATTAACTCAAATTTGTTTTTTTTACCCCTTAACTATTTTTTCTGCCACTTTGCATCCCGACCCTTTTTTTTTTTTTAAAAGTCACTCCACTTTCACATCAAGTTTAAATAGATTTTCTTCAAGTAAAGAAAAACAGGTATGAGGTGAGCAGTGTCTAAAGGCAATATTTCTATTTAATATTCTGAGGCTGATTTAAGATCATATTCATGCAAATTAAGATACAAGTTTGAACAAATAATCCTGAACATCTACTTTTTTGTCCTTAAAGTCCACTTACACCATTTCTGTACATTTTACATATAAAAATGAGGACCAGGCTAATTTCGATTTAATGCTGTGGATGCTAGCATCAAACTTAATAAAATGCGTAATAAAAACAAATCAAAATAATCAGGAACACGGGAAAATTAAGTGAACATAGTGATGATCTTATCAAATCGTCACCCTACCCATGTGATTAGTACGTCCAAAGATGGGACAGAATAAAAAGACAATCAAACTAGACAAGGTGACAACAACCATAATAATACCTAATCAAAATGAAGAAAACATAATTACAAGACAGCCAAAATGATCAATCACGACTGAAATAAAGTACAGTACACTGATCCAAAACACAGCTCACTAGGGGCAGTTAAAGCTTTAAATATGTGATGGTAAAGACACGAGTAAGTCGTGCAAGGCTTTACTTTGTCAAAGTGAATGCAACACAGTTCACTCTGCTGTGAGTTTTTTTTTTTTTACAGCCACAGTGAATCTTTATTTCTCATTTCACGCAGAGTTGAGGACAAAGTGCAGGGCAGTGGGAACACCCTGCTGTTTGAGGACAGATAAGGTGGCTGTGACACATTTCAGAGCCGCCTGAAATCGGAGCCTCAGGAAAACGTCACCTACGGCGAACTGGAGCTGCACAATGAGTCGCATCGCATCATCCTGTTATACAACTGCAAAAGACTGCGATTTACAAAAAGGTCCAGGTTTAGGAGGATTCAGTGATTCACCTTGGTCACTCATTGACATTATTATTCCAGAGATCACTCAACTAGATACTTTATTGATCCCAGAGGGAAATTCACAACTATTGTTTGCTAATTTTTGTTCAAGTTATTTTGCTCATTACAATTTGTTTTATGCTTATGTTAGTTAATAACTACGATTAATATTAAAAAAAAAAACCTCTTTAAAAAAATTAAGTTTATTTACTGTTGGACGACTGTCATCTTGTGTTGATTGTTGTTCATCTGCCCTATGAGAGAACTTTAACCCGGATGACACGAGATTCTTATTAAAACGGTTCTGTGTTAAACCAATATATGGTTAAATTGTGGATACCTGGTGATCGAAGGTATTCAAAGTTCAACTGGATCAAGTATCTCACCAGCTCAACGGTTTCACATTTATTCATTTATAATATTTGAAAGAATTAGACCAATTTGTTTATTCCAACACATTTTAAGTAAAAAGGTAATGCTCCTTTTTCTTCTTTCCTTCTACCACACATTTACACTTGTGTCACCTCATTTTCCAAAGGAAGCCTTTACACACAGAGTCCATCTTGCTCATCCTAACTTCTAATTGTGAATCATATCCCACAAAACCAGTATCTTCTTAAATGGCTGTTGTATTGTCATAATCATTGCGGTTGGAGAATAAAGCTTTAAAAAAAATTACAGACTAAATAAAATCCACTTTAGAACCTAAAACACAAGTGAAAATCAGTAAATTCATGTGTTTGGACTGTTATACACAGCTTTTGGTCTGTTTTTATAATTCTACTGATAGCAGGATGAGCGGTTCCACTGAGTTCTACCTTAGCGTGCCCGTGCTTGCCAGTCTTGGAGGTGGACATCTCCACGATTTTGCAGGGACGTCCCTTTAGCACCACGTAGCCGTTCTTACGCAGAGCGGAGCACTGCATGGGGTAGGTGGTGGAGGCGCCAGACTCGCCGGTCTGGAAGTCAAGATCAGGATCTGCCATGGTGCGTTGGGTCAGGGGCACTGCACAACAAATGCACACTGAGCTATGACAGGCCAACCTAAACGTGTACAATTAAGATTCCCTTATGGACAATATTTACTGTGCATGAGGAGAAGCTAATACATAAGATATAATACTCCTCATAGAGGCAGCATAGCTAGGAGATTAAACCGATCCATCACTTTTACCATCTTTTGAGACATACCATAACATTACTTGCACTTTTAAAGTACTTGATATATGAAACGAAAGACATGATTTTAAAAGGACTAGTCCAATGATTTGTGTATTAAGCAACAGAATCTCAGTCTGTGTCAGAGCTTTACCATTACATTTCATTTACCCAAGTTTCTCCTGTATAAACATTTGAAAACAAACAGTTCCCGTCTACTTGTAGTGGTAAACAGGAACTTTAAGGAGCATGGAGTAAACTTGTGAGGAGTGAGGTCGCTAAGCTTCAGGTGTTACAATATCACTGTTTTTTAATCCAATCCTTACTACTTCAACGGCTGCTCAACAGTTTGGTTCACTATGAGCCTCGACTATTTCCAAATGAGGACAATCCATTGACATTACTGAGGAGAAATTAACCGTCAAACCGTTGTAACAGGATGACTCGGGCTGACTCAAACATTTTTCTCTTCATGGCAGTTACTCTGATGGCACTTTAACGGTCGGTCTCCGTTTCCAGCCTCCGTATGCTTAGTGTCAGTTACTACCGCGGGACGTCGATCGAAGTGCTCAATCTGACGTTTTACCTCCAAATCTTCTGATGAAATTTAAACAACCGTAATTCAATCTGTCCACATCCTGTCAGACAGAAACGTGCAACTACGCCGAGGTCCACATGAGGCTACGCCAGCCGGTATTCACAACCCTCTGTTACGTTAGCAAACATCAACTTCACGTTAAGTTCACGACGAATAAAAAGGAGGATTAGAGGTTTACATTAGGCTTTCATTTTAGTCGAGTATAAGGCGAGTGGTTTAACCGGACGGCATAATCACATTAGCCATCTGAGGCAAGTTAGCCGGCCCGAAGTTTACGTTAAAAAGTGCAACATAACGGTACAAAGCCAACTAACAATAACCGTATAGCCTCAACTAAACTGCACAACCAGGCACTTCCTGACGAACACGCTGTCGCCGGTAAAAAAAGCGACAGTCTTGTTGAGCCAGTGTTAAGTTTCGAACATGGTGACCGGGGCTGACGCTTCACAAACACCAAGTACCGTTATGTGCTAGCAGACCTAACGCGGTGCTAAGAGCAGCTAGCGTTTCATTCAGCTCTGTGGTCTTTTGGACAGCTAATACGGATCGAGTTTACATTTTTATTGAAGACTTTAAAGCAACAAAGGTCACGCAAAGTCAAGAGTGCCACTGCGAAGTGAAAACTAAGGTTCGGTTGAACGTGGACGGTGACAAGCCGCTTCCACGACCGCGCCGCAGAAGGCCGCATGTCCCTTTGATTCCGCCTGGTAATGTTAGCTTGGACACGGGTACCCCCACCCAAGCCCTGTCGCCGACTGCACCCACCGAGAAATGCGGTAACTCCCTCCACCGAGTCTCAAGGCGACACACTGGTAACTTCGTCTCCCCACAGCCGATATTTGGGCTCTTAAATCCCGCTAAGTGCTCCGTTTTTCCCCCCTGAGGCAGAAACACGCGCCATGCCACACTTACCTTCCAAGAAAAAGAGGACCGAGAGTGCGCATGCGCCGCCAACTTCACTGCAGCATCCGTAGAGGAAGCGGTGAGGGAGAGAGGACGAGCAGGGGGTTTATGTGTTCCGGGGCCGCCATGTTGGAAATAAACATGGACGGCTGAACTTTTTCCACTCAAAACCTCATGGTGAAATTCAATGTGTCTCTATCTCTGAATACTGTGTTATGAACTATGAAATCAGTGAAAATAAATTAGCAATGTTAAAAAAAAACTAGGCAAAATAATTAAGAAAATGAAAAAAGAAAATATCAACGAAATGGGAAGAAATATTTAGAGATCCAAAAGTTACCTCTGCTCTAAATTCACAACCTTTTTATTTTTTTGCATCTTTCACATTGTTTTCATCTCTTTGCATCTGTGTTATGTTTCTTGTATTTTTGAGTCTTTTATATTTTCATCTGTGTTATATAATGTTTTTATTCTTTTGATTTTCTTACACTACTGGTCAAAAGCCTCTCCTTGAATCTCCACCTTATCATGGTGGAGGGGTTTGTGTACATGAGTCATCCTTGGAGCTATGTTCTCCCCTGGTAGGGTCTCCCAAGGAAAATTGGTCCTAGGTGACAGGTCAGACTAAGAGTGATTCAGAAGACCCTCATGACTATGCCTTCCTGAGGGCCCCCCACCTGCAGGAAGGGTCATAAGGGTCTGGTGCTGTGTGGTTTGGGTGGTCCAATCCCTGTTTGGCAAAACTAGCTCCAACTGGGAGGAGACCCTGGGGCAGATCCAGGACACGCTGGGGGGCTTATGTCTCTCGAGTGGCTTGGGACACTTGGGGGACCCCCCAGAGGAGCTGGAGGAGGTGGCTGGGGAGAGGGAAGTCTAGGTCAGACATTAAAAAAGTTAAGGTTACCCAAAATTGAAAAATAATGTATATGTCAGAATTATACAAAAAGGTTTTTGTCACCATGATATGGGTGAAAACAACTTAAAGCTGTTCTGTCCCAACGGAGGTCAATCAAGACTTGAAAGTTGTTGCGACCAATTCATACAGGTGTCATAAGTTTGTTTGATTTATTAAACCCCCTCTGTCTGCATGAAAGCAGTGTTGAACATACCCTCATGAGCATTATTTGAACAGTATTATACTGCAGAAATAATTGTGTTGCTACACAAATGGTGATTAAATGAGCAGAAACAATGGAAGAGAGACAGATCATCTTAACACTTAAAAGTGCAGGTCAATACAGAAATTGCAAAAAAAGTCAAGGTGTTTAATGAGGACAGTTTCCCTCATCATCAACATCTTTATATCAACACAGTTAGTTTCAAGTCTTGATCAACCTCCACTGGTGCAGAACAGCTTTTAGTTGTTAACCCATGTCATGGTTCCTGAAAAAGTCCTTTTTGTATAATTTCTGAAATGTACCTGTACATTATTTTTCGGTTTCAGGTAACCTTACCTTTTTTAACCTCTGGTAGTTCAGCACTTGCCTTACTATCATTTCAAGTTATTCATTGAACTTGAACTGCTTGAATTTCACCAAAAAACCTGAAAAAATTGGGGTGTTCTAAAACTTTTGACTGGTCATGTACATCATTTTAGTTCTTTTTGGTTTTTTTTACGTTGTTTTCATCTTTTAGTAATTATTCAAACTTTCACTCAGGACCAAAACTGATCCTTGAAGCCTGAAAAAAATAACGATTTATCTCGACAATTATCAATATTCAACTGCTAATCAAATGTTTATTGTAACCTCATTTTTGGCTGTATCACCCTGCTCTACACTGCCAGTCAACAGTTTAGACACACCATTTCCTTTAGTGTTTTTTTTATTTATTTGAATTATTATAGCATCAAACTGAATCGACATTAAAAATCTTTAATGACTGGTAAAACATGTGCAGCATCTTTGGGCAGACGTCAAAGGACCCGAGTCTCCGCAGGAAAACTAGGTGCCTGTGTCTTTCAGTAGAGTGCACTTGTGTTCTGGGACCAGTCCACCTTGTTGTCCAGATGCACGCCACCACATCAATACGTCGGCACCACCTTTGTGTCTGGCTGGTTGAAGTCAGATGACTCTGGAAACACACATTCTGCTGAAAAACCCCAAAACAAATACTGTGTTTGGCGTGTCATCATTTGAGTCTGCAGCCACAGACTGGAATGAACCGCAGAAAACTCTAAAACTGGACGATTTTATCGCCAAGTCTGTTTCATTATAATTTTTTCTTTTTTTACTGATACTTGCAACTGCTTCTAAACTTGCAAAGGTCTTATTAATCTGCTACATATGATTCCACACAAGTTACCCGTTTATGATTTTTCTTGCCTTGGCTGTGTTTTTCTTGCTGCTGATTACATGTGGCTACACTAACCCGCTGTTGCTGCATGTACAGTACATTCTTATGCTTATATGATGTAGCGGATGAGCTGAAAAACTTTTCACTGTTTTCCTCTGTTTTTTGACTTTTCCATCTTTTCTATTTTAACTCCCCCATTTTCTTTCCTTTTTGCGGCTGCATTTGGAGACACTTTCAAAGTTCTGGAGATTTTTCAGACTGACTGACCATCAATTTTTATTACTGACTGTCTCTGCTCTTTACTTAACCCTTTAATTGCCTGTTTAATGTGACTTAATATTAACAAATCAAGTAAAAAAAACTGAACAAGAATGACATATAATATATAAAATGAACAAAAACAATAAAAATTAAGAAATAATAAGAAAAATGAATGTGGAATCTGCAGCGAAACAAAGAAAATGAACAAAAGCATTAAAATGAACCAAACTGAACATGATAGGAACAAAATAAGCACATAGTGAAAAAACACAAAAAATATATATTTAAACAAGCAAAAATGAACTTAAAATATACAGCAGATGAACAACGTAAGCAATAAAATGAATAACATTAAACAGGCAGTTAAAAGGCTTAATGAACAATGTGGAAAATAATAAAAATAAGCTTAGTTTAAATGTAAGTAAATGTAACACAGTAAATGCACTTGAGTATTACCTGCATCTGTTGATAATAAGAAGTTTATATCATTATCACCTGCAGGCTGTAGAAAATTCTACATTATGAAGTTACTCACTATTAGATGCAATTTGAATTTTTATGGGATACTGTTTTCCTCTTATTCAAGTACTTATTTTAGTGAGTACTCCAGTAACAGTACTTTGACTTGAGTACTGTTCCATGTCCTCGATGAGCTCACGGTCGGTAAAAGAAGAGGGAGCCGCTGGTGTTGCTGTACAAGGAGAGGACATTTATTGTAGAATTTCCAACATCACAGATGTGCGTTACCAGATTGAGGTTGTCTTTTGACTGATTCCAGTGATTCAGACGAAGTGAAAACATACACTCACATGCATGTCACACACCTGTGCACACACCTGCTCACCTGCACACACACACACACACACACACACGCTGACAGTCGTACGTACATAGTTCACAGTCTTGATACGTACAAAAATTGAAATACAAATACAAATAATACCACAATAAAAACATTGTTTTTTTGTTTTTTAGAAACTCTTATAGCTATTTTTCTATTCTGTAGAAAGACAGCTAAGCTTTTAATAAGTAACATTATTTTTTGCCTTTCTCTAAAATGATCAGTAAGATTATCATCATAACGAAAATTCTTACAGTATATATATCTTTTATCTATGGTTTGTCAAACTGACCCTGCCTGATCACCTTTATTCACAGGGTGCTGATTAATGCAAACATCCTGCACATGTGAAAGGCTTCCAAGTGGCACCACTTACACCTATCGCATCCTTTAAGATCGATGAACATGAAAGGAATATCAAGTAAAAGATGAATCTCTTTCAAAGCCTCATCACTACCCTGTAAACATCAGCGTTTACACCCCCAATAATAAACATGTCTTCCTGCTGTGTTTAATCACCAACAAAGTGCCTAAAATATAAGTTTAATATGAAATGAGTAATTATCCAGTGTACAAGCTCGACCAATCTGACCGTTAGGTTGTAGTTCTCATGTACAGCTCAGTATTTTAGAGGCTCCTGCAGCTTTGACAGCCAGACCGGTCTGTGTATTGCCTTAAACCTACAATTCGTAACAAGTGGTGACAATAAAACATGTATGGCACCATGCAAATGCACAACTAAAGAAACCGTGGGAAACAGAGTCTTGTGAGTGGATACTGAACTAAACCTTTGTGGTCGGTTGGAGAAAATGACAGATATACAGACAAAAATCCAGAGTGGTATCATTTCCTCTTGTCTTTGCAAAGTCAGTCCTCAACATCAGAGTGAGTATTTACACAAGTGCAGGGCACATACAACGGTGCAGACTGAAGAGATGCCAAGGACAAAGTAAAATCTTCCAGAATGTGGCAACTACTCTATGCCAGTTTCTTCTTGTGTGTTTACAATGCGTTATTGTGTTGCTGTTACAGCAATAATACAATATCTACAACCAACGTTCCTACAGGACGCAGCATCCACAAAGTAGGGTGGAAAATAACGATAAACCTGTCACCACCTGATCTGTTCTGGAAACTCGATCTGTTCCACACGTTCACCAATTCTGTCACTAGTATCTCAAAATAAAATGTATCTTATATGTAATTAGTGGGATTGAGGGGCCATGCAGCAATCACTATTGTAGCACTATTGTTGCCTTGAGTCTTTAATTAATATTCTTCTTCTTCCACTTCCGTATGTTTTTTTTGTTGTGTACTCCTACATTTTTTGTCTGATTCAAACTTCATATGTTACATCTTATTCAGGACATCTCTGCTATTGTTTTTCATAATTCTAACATTTATAATCATATATTATATATATAATATAAAGCTTTTTTGACCATTTTTTCCCATAGACAATGAATGGAGAACTCTACCATGGCAACGGCAGTGCTTTGATCCTTTGATTACTGCTCCACCGAATAGTTAATTTAACTCTTGCACTTTTCCAGCAAGTTCAACTATTTTGACTCAGCAATCCCACACAATCTCTTCAGAGATTGAACATTTTCTAGTTAAATTGTATTGTTTTTAATCAGTGTTAAAACAGAAAATTAAAATAATTTCTTAATAAATTAAATAAAAGATGTATTTTCCAAATTAAGTATGTATTGTTTATTAAATAAAGTGAGGCTCTAAACATGAATGTTTTGTCAAAAGCTCCACATCTTTTAGATTTTTAACTAACTTGAGATTTTTTTTCTTGTCCCTATTGTTGTTTTCTGCTTTCAGATAAACTGCCCTTAGCTTGTTAGCTAATGTTAATTACGTTCCGTGTGCTAGCTAATGTTAGCTGCATTTAGCTTAGCTACCTTTAATGCACTAAATAAAATCACCTGCAGTTAGCATGCTTGTTAATACTAGCTTTTTACAAATCCTCTGTGTTTACTTGTTTAATTCAATTCAGTTTTATTTGTATAGCGCCAATCATAATCACCGATTATCTCTGGGCACTTCACAATTTGAAGCTGAGACTTGTTTATTGTCTTTTGTAAAGTCAACTACATACATATTGTTTATGTATTTTTAATTAATAATGATTTTTGTGCAGTTAGCATGCTAGCTAATGCAGTTAGTATGCTAGCTAAATAGGTGCTGTTACCTCGATGGGTGCTACATTAGCTATCATTATTCTTTACATTTATTTTCAATCCTGTGTCAACAGTAGATTGATATACGCTACAATTACTTTTATCTGAACACTATTTACTAATAGTAATTGACTAATTACTAATAAATTTATTAATAAGGGTAGGGGGCTGCAGTTTGTTAGCTAGCTGATGCTAGCTTCTATTAAGTCTTTAGCTAGATAATGTTAGGTAAATTTAGGTCATCAGCTAATGCTAGCTAATTTTACTGTTTGAAAAAATAGTAAATGTCCCTGTTCATAACTTAAAACATTAATACAGTATTACTGTAGTTTCTTTACGTACTTAAACTACAGTTAAATATTTAGAAACAACACTGACAAACCTAGAACAAAGAAAAATGTTTATGTATTACTAAGAAATAATATGAATCTTATATTTTATCTCTAACAATACCAAAGTTAGTAGTAACGGTTAGATTTGGGACACATGTTGTTTAGATATACTGAGGACAGTAATGTCCATGTAGAACAAATCAGGTTGATGTACACAGGCAGTGACACACATATTCACGTTATCTCCTTTTTGGTCACACTGACGTTTGAAGTTTTCACATTATTATCAAAACAATGTACTAATGTGTTGTCTGTCATGTAAACATAAGGATCTGTTTAGAATTCCACAACTTCTCCTTTAAAAATAGACTGGACTAGATTTCAACATAAAACATTATATTTAATAGCCATTACCTGCTGTTGACTAATTAGCTCATGTTGGCATTCAACTTTAGCTTTAACCTGCCCAATTTTCAATGTTCCGGTTAAAGCAGTAACATAGTAGCTCGGCTTTAACCAGGACGGAATATGTGTTAAGAAGAATATATATTATTATGTGTAATTAAGACCAACATTGAACACAAAAGATGCGTTAGTATTTTAGTTTCTTTTACACCTTTCGTATTGTATCATGCAGCATAAATCTGTGTTAAGTTACTTAAACAAAGAAGTGTCTGATTGATGTTAACTTCAGTTAATGGTCATCAAATATGCAGCTTTGTGTTGAAATATGGCCTGATGTCTTTCAGAATATTCAGTATTTATTGGTTTTTCACTCAGTAGTAACACGCTGCGTTTACATGACTTGAACACATCACAATGGCATCTTTTTGAAAACACCTTTTGAACTTAAACGTCAGCGTGACCACAGCTGCGTCCCGTCTGATGCTGCTTCGTTGTCGTGGTATTCTGGTCGCGTCCTCAGCTACCCGGGAAGAGACGTACAAAGTGTTTGAGCAGCAGCACTGGCAGCGAGTGTTCACACTGTGAGCGGACCGGAGACGCGTCAGCATCAGGGACTCGCACGCCGTTGTGATGGTTTCGTGTCTTCAAGATTCTTCACCTCTGTGATGAAGTCAAACCGTTTACATCTGCATCTCCTAACAATCAGTGTGACAGCAGTTTGTTTTTGTTTAGTTCAGCATTAATTACAAGATTTTTTAATAAACTAATTAATGTTAGTTCAAATTTACACAGAATGTGCCTGTTATAATAACATAACTTAAAAAAATGAAATGTTTGTAAATATACAATGTATTTTTTTGTTATTTTGGTCTTTTTTTTGTTCCATTTGGCCATTTTCTTGATAATTTTGCTCAATTTATGTTCACTTTATTTCTGTTGCTTGATTACTTTGCTGATTTTATGATAACTTCTGTTTATTTTGGGGATATTTTCTTCATTCTCTGGATTATTTTGCTAATATTTGTAGTTATATTCACATTTACTTATTAACACAACAATAAAAAATGGACAAGAGTTTGAGGCATTGTCTCCATGACATCAGCCACCAAAGCTGATGGGTATTGTAGTACATTTAGATATATTAATCAGATTTGTTTTCAAAGTTTTTAATCACATTACATTTGAATGTGCAATCAAATCACTGGCCCATTTTTCTTCAACGAGATGACAGTTACTCCTCAATCAAACATTTCCAGACGGGTGGATTCGAAGGGACGGGCCACCTCGTTCACCAGATATCACTCCGCTGGACTTCTTTCTATGGGGTTATGTTAAAGATATTGTATATCAGACAGAGATGTGGGACATTACTGACCTATAGTAAAAAATGATTGATGCCATTGATACCACTGATGAGACTATGCTACAGCCAACATGCAAACAAATGGAGTACCGTCCTGATGTGCTTCTAACGGTGCCCACGTAAAGGTGAATTAAATGAGGTAAAACACTTCAATATCTAAGTCTCATTTTATAATAATTTGCATATATTTATCCTTTTATCTGCTTTTGCAATAAAACTGTAAAATGGTAAAGAGATTTTCTTTTACCAGATATGTTTTATGTGACAAGTTTTTCTTTAGTCTTTCAGTTGGGAATTGTCCCATTTGTTAGTAGATTTTGAAATCTTCTTGAATTGGTTCAGCTGGTGTAGAAACATTACTGGAGACATTTACGGCTTCTCTGCATCGTTTACTTGGACATTTTTCTGGCGGCTATGCTAAAAGCGGCTCACTTTACCCGAAAGATGTCCGATTCGCTACGGCAACCAGCTCGCAGTGTGAACACCTGGTCAAATAACGCGCTACACCGAGAGCTCGTCCTCAAAGGCTACTCGGCAGGATGTCCTTGGCCAGTCCACAGGAGAAGGCCAAGGCGTTGTCCGCAGTGGTGGCGCCCCCTACGCCTGGAGGCTGTAACACTTCCTGCAGCAGCTTTTTGTTTTACTCCATAAAACACACACACACACACTCTCACACACGCTGGTCCTCCTGTCAGCACTCTGCCCGTTCGTCCGGGCGGCAGCGTCCAGAGTGGAGAAGAGGAGGATCATGGGCAGCGGGAGGCAAGGTTACCAATTCATCATGGAGCTCCTGTTGAGGGTCATGAAGAAGACCTGACTGCTGCCGCCGGAGCGAACCGAGGCGAAGAAAACCTGCAGCAACGAGACGATGCATGGCAAACGTCACACGGCGTTTCATCGCTTTCATCACATCAGAGTCCGGCAGCATTTACAATTATTATTAATTTTTTCCATCTGGTTGGTTATTTTTGTCATTTGTATAGATTTCATATGTAATTTGTATTAATTCTGTTAATCATTTTCATTTTTTGTTTATTTAACTGATTATTTTATGCTTATTTTACATTACTTGATTATATTGTTCATTTTGTGGATTTTTTTTTCTTTTTTTTCTTATTTTTTTGTTCAATATCAAGTTAGTGTTTTTTCACCTTGTTGATTTCGTTCTTATTTTGTTCATTTTGAGTTATTATCTGTTACTTCTACTGGACAGAGCCACAGGAGCTGCTGGGGGAGGGCTAAAGACCCCCGCACCACCTTAAATCAAAAGAAACAGAGCTAAATTCTAAATCACAAATGCACATTTTTCATCTTGTTGCTCCTTTCATGTATTTTACATCTTTTACACTGTTTTTTTTTTAAATTGTTGTCTCTTTTGTGTCTTTTACACCATTTTCGAGTCATAACCAATCAGAGTCAGGCTGAACAGCATTAGTCCCACCTCCATGAGCCAGTGGAATTTTAAAAAATAGTATTTAAATTTACATAAAATTACAACCAATCAGTCAAGCTAAAATGAGCTTAGCAACTCGCAATATTTCTGACAATTGTTTTTCGTAAAATTAAACATGAAAAGCTGATTATTCTATGGATTGTATTAGAGTCTGATCCCAGGTCGCATTTGAAATGACCTGAAGTTCAACCAATCAGAGCGTTTAATCATGAAAAGTGGGTGGACACAACACCGCACAGTCAACCCAGCCGAAATGAAAAACTGCAAATGAACATGACATGACCACTTTACTAAACACATCTGATTTCAAACAGTAACAGGTGAGACTTTTAAAGCACAGATCAGAGCAGGCGACTCACCTTGTCATTTCTCTCTGACAGGAACTTGAGTCTCTGAGCTCGTTTGTGCATGAAGACTCCGTCGAGGTGTCCCGTCTCCACTGAGCGAATCTCGATGGCCTTCTCTCCCCAGCCCATGATCTGGTTGGAGTGGATGTAGGCTGTGGAGACAGACGGACGGTCAGACGGACGATCAAATGAACGCAGGCTGTCGAGAGGTAAGGCTGCAGGTTGCACCTGAACGTGGAGGGGGTCTAGTGTTTCTGCTGAACTGTTAGTGCATGAACTTAAGGTAAGTTTATGATGGAAAGAAAATATGAACAAATTAATTAAACAAAACAAGCAACAAGTCTGTGAGTCTGTTGGAAATATAAACATTTTCCTCATCATTTTTGTTTTGTTTTTCTTCATTTTTGTGAGTCTTTTCAATTATTTTTTTCGTTTTTGTTCATTATAGGATTGTTTTGTTCATTTTCTCCATGATTTGGTTCGTTCTGGCTACTTCTGGCCTCCTGGTCATCATCGTCTGTTTCTGAGGTCTGGTTGGTTGACATACCGACAGACGTGGGCATCTCCCCCCACTGCAGCACCACGTCCTTGGTGATGCGTCCGTAGGTGTTCACGTAGACGCCCTCGTCCTCGTAGCACAGCAGCATCTCCATACCGTCCGTCTTCGGCAGAACTACGATGGCGTGCGGGGTCACCTGACCCTGGATCTGTGGAGGGGCGGGGCATTGGTCACATGATTCTAACAATGACTGCTGTATGTAGTATCCCTGTTAGAGAAACTAAAGATAAGTGAAGCACGCAAATATTTAAGAAAATGAAAAGAAAAAAATCACGAAACTAATAGTGAAAAAAAAAACATGAAGGGAGTGAATAAAACGGACAAGAGTAATCGGGAAAAAAAATGACCAAAAATGACTCAAATAGACATGTGAAATAAAACAGGAAATGTCTAAAAATTTCCAGAATAATATACAAAAAGAGTAAAAATGAATAAGATAAGATCCAGTAAATTTCCAAAAATGACCAAAATAATGAAGAAAATCACGAAACATTAAAAGAATAATGAAAAAAATGACCAAAATAACCCACAAAATGGCCAAAAATGAACAGAATAATCTAAAAACTGAACAAAACTGAACAGAATAAGGAACCAAATGAACAAAAATGAACAGAATAATCTAAAAATTTACCAAAAATTAAAAGAATAAGGAACAAAATGAACAGAATAATCTAAAAATTTACCAAAAATTAACAGAATAAGGAACAAAATGAACAAAAATGACCAAACTATAAAAAAATGAATAAAAATTATTAAAATAATTTCAAAAAAATTATCAAAATGAACAGAATATTGAACAAACTAAATAAAATTACCACGATAATTAAAAAAAGGACACAAAAACAAGGAAGAAAACGCTTCAAACTGAGCCTAATCGTTGACCCAGTCTTACATGTGAGGGGATGTAGATGTCGTAGGGGTTGCCTGAGTCGACATCGATCACGTGGAAGCCGACACTGGAACCGTAGATGACCTTTAACCTCTGACCCTCCTCCACAGTGAGGTCGACCAGCAGGGGGCGATGCTGCAGCTCCGTGAATGACTGGCGAACGAAGACAGAAGGGCAGGTTATTAACAGAAAAATGTGCATCTCCCCTGAGTAAAACCAGTTTAAATTCACCGTTTTGTTCTCTTGATTCAGTTTCATTTCATCATTATTTGTTCATTTAATTTCATTTTGATGATCATTTTGTTCATTTTTGGTCATTTTGTTTATTATTTAGTTCATTTTTCTGCATTTCCCTGGTCCTATTTGCTTCGTTTTTCTTCATTTTTGTCCACTATTTATAAATTTAGTTGTGTTTTGCAAGTTTTCTCAATTATAGACTATTCTCCTGTATCCTACAAAATAAAAGCTACTTAACCGAAAACTTAAAGGCTAGAAGAACAAATGGGACAACGGTTCACTTTAACATATATTTGACTGAACTTATCATTTATCACACATTTTACATATTTTTGAAACAGTTTAAAGCTGTTTTTAAGATGGAAAGATATGATTTAACCATTGTCTGGTATTCGGGTCAAATTGACCCTTTTTCCATATATTTACAAGGAGAAGCTGAGGGAGTACATAGCCGGGGAGTACACAGAATCAGTACTCGAATAAAAGTAAGTAGAAGTACTTGAGATAATGAGTAACTTTATAGCACGGAACAGATTCATCTTTTTTGGGTGATGTTTTATGGTTCATTTTATTCATTTATTTTTTAACCTTTTTTTGCTCCCTTTCTTCATCATATCAATTTTTTTCTCATTTACTTGCTGAATTTCTTTCTTTTTGCTTATTTTTTTGGTTCAATTTGTTGCTTATTTTGTTGGTTTTGTAGGATGACCGTTTCCTTTTTCCTTCACATTTGTTCATTTTTCCTTCACATTTCTTAATTTTCTTGGTTATTTTTGTTCAACTTGTTGTTCTTTGTTTATTTCATGGATAGTTTTGATTATTTTTGTGCAGTTTTGTTGATATTGATGATTATTTGGTTCATTATTTTGTCCCATTTTCTTCCTTTTCTGAATTATTTTGCTCATTTTCTTGGTTATTTTTGTTCAGTATGAAGATAATTTTCCCCTTTTTTTCTTCAGTGTTGTTTATTGTCTTCATTTTTAGGTATTTTGTTCATTTCGGTGATATTTTGTTCCTTTTTTTCAATTTTGTTCATATTCTTTGTTATTTTTTATTTTGTGGATAGTTTTGCTTCTTTTTGGTTCAGTTTTATTCGTGTCTGTTGATGATTTTTCTTGTTTTCTTCACTTGCATCAAAAGTAAAGTACTCTGCAAAACATCTCATGGGAAAAACTACTTAAGTACAGTGGAACCTCGGATAACGACTGCTTCTGACAACGTTAAATTCGGATAACGACGGAAAAAATATTAAAAAATAATTTAAAAATTGAACCAAACAGCGATGAATTATGCGGACAACGACCAAAGATTGATGTGTCCACACCCGGGTCACGCCTGCGTCACTTCCGGGTCTCATCCGCGAATGACCTGGAGGTGACATTCTCAGCGAATGTAAACATCGTGGTCCTTCTGATCGTGTGTCCGGGTCCTGCAGCTGAGTGTAAACGCAAACTGAGCCTTT